>JBCNJP010000040.1:320087-335818 GCA_039602395.1 Deinandra increscens subsp. villosa | reverse complement strand
TCCCCTAGGGAGGAGATGCGATCCTGCAACTCAGCACATCGGGCCATCAGTAGCCCTAACCTATAGTCAGGAGTCCCAGAGACTGGTCCCCTAGAAGACTCACCCCTCTCGAAAGTGGATACTCCCGCATCTACAGCTACAGGAGCAGTCGGATGGGTCACCCCATCCACCTGCATATCAACACCAACACCAACATCGGTGCCAGCCGGAGCTCCCCGGTAACGTCTCCGTGAGTAATACAAGCCATACCGACATGGCCTATCATCAACAGGAGCAACCGGTATCACAGCTCCAGGTGACACAACTATCACCTCATCGCTACTGTCCTCAAACACCCAGCCGTTGTGCTGGCCGTTTGGACAGTCACAGCCTGCACCTGATCCTAATGCATCAAAACCTGACATCTGTAATATACGAACATCCGTACAAGCCTGCTTAGTCATAATTTAATAAATAAAAGTTTAAATAATAACACAAATTTTTACCTCATGGATGGCAAGTGTTGGCGTACTTTTTCCGTTGTAGACTAGTATTACTAGTTCACTACAACCGTTGGCTCTGATACCAACTTCTGTGACACCCCGAAAACCGCAGCGGAAGACTTAACGCGGGTGATGGTAACGGAAGTTGGTACCCATATTAATTAATTGGCGACACGTTTAAATAATCGTATTTTAGAAAAACATAACTTGAGGAAAAACATGGTATCATGATTATTGAACTAAAACATCATTATATTACAAACCGGGGTTTACGAAAAGCTTCACAAATTTATTTATTTAAACATAATACCAGACCTCAAGCGGTCCCAACCAAAACACATAAGCCAACGTTCGCCAACTCCAACACAAGCCTCCATCCATGCCATGATTACAACCCTGAAAATATGCCCAAAATAAACTGTCAGCATAAAGCTGGTGAGTTCCATAGAGTTTTCATATTAA
The DNA here is from genome assembly GCA_039602395.1 of Deinandra increscens subsp. villosa. Taxonomy (NCBI): domain Eukaryota; kingdom Viridiplantae; phylum Streptophyta; class Magnoliopsida; order Asterales; family Asteraceae; genus Deinandra; species Deinandra increscens. Next base: position 334,874 of record JBCNJP010000040.1, on the reverse strand, counting down.
AACACTCGGCGAGCCATGCTCCCGGAATAATTAATCCAACGTCCCAATGGGCGTTCTTTAAACATAATTGATCATAATTCTCAGGCAAATTTCTCTTATAATGACATTTTAACGTAAATTAGCTAGATTTACGAAAGTGATCTAACCATTGAGCCCATAATCAAACCAAAACATCCACACGCCCCTTTCTATTTATATTACCCCAATCTAGAATATGACCAGCGCGACTGACCAGGGGCGGGTTGTCACACCCGATAGATCTATCAACATAAACAGCGGCCCCTTTACCGGAGCTAATGATTATGGCTTAAGTAAATAAACAGCGAGGGACAAAATATATAAACCAAACTCAAGGCCATCACATATCATATATAAGATCATGCCGTTTCTAATTATATCAATAAAATAAACCAGGCATGTTTTCCCCCAAAACATTAAAATAGTAAAAGTGGGGCTATGGAAACTCACTGTGATATCCCGTGGATTGAGTTTTTATCCGTAAATAACGATCCCTAAACAATTCATAAGGGACATATAAGAATTTCAAGTCGTTTTAACGGGTAAGTTGATCCTCCAACTTACTTGACTTGATAATGATTCCAATTATATTTTTATACACTGTTAACAACCCGTTGGTGACTCAACGAGCAACCCGATTAACTGTTTCCACCAAAAATACATCTTAATATGTTTGTAAATCATATATATATATATTTGAAATTCTACAAAAATAGTTACAAATATTTAAGTCAATTATGACATTTTTCGCCCTTTTGTGACATAGTTTAATCCGTCACAAAGACATATACTTAGCTATATAATTATATAACTTTTAAAAATAATTTTTCTCATAAAAATATATATTCATTGCTGTTAATAATTTATATATACACGAAATCACGTTTTTAAGCCGATTTTTGACGTTTTTACGACTAGTTTTGCAATATAAATTATATTAATCCATTTTATCAAATTTTATTTTTCTAAAGTATTTACACATATTTAGTTATTATTATTCCAGATTTTCTTTATAATTTATTTTTAAATTTTATTTTTTTATGAATATTTCTTATGTGAGACAAAATATTACTTTTCATAAAATATCCTTTTTCTTTTATGACTTTCTAGCCTTTTATCTAGCTAGAGATAGGTCATCATGCCAAGTATATACATACACATATATTTTTTCGACATGTGCTTGAATGTATGTATGTGTGTACTTTTCATCCATTTTATCATACATGTATGTATGTATATGTATCAAAGAATAAGAAACACATCATACATACATATATATATATATATATTTCGTATGCATGTATACATATATACATGTATATTTTTGATTCTCATACATGCATGATTCATTTAATCAAAATTCAACCTAAAGAGTTAATCTTCTAAAACCCATAACAATTTTTGATCATACTTTATTTCAAAATCAAGATCTAAACTTCCAAAACTCATATCAACCTCATATACATATATACATTCGACATTATGCATATATATATGCATATATGTATAATTTCGACACATGCATGCATATACATTCACAAAATATACACATGCATGAACAAATCTTCATATTTTACTTCCATCTTTCAAGCTAGAACAAGATCAAAGTTCAAAACATAGAATTTCAAGTGGGTTTTTGAGAATCATCATTTTTCATGGTTTTAAATCCATGCATGTCATTTAATCTATATGTTTTTAAAGATTTAAGCTTTATATCAAGTAGGAATCATCATCTTTCATAGTTGGAGGATCAAATCTTCAACAAAACTCAAGTATTCTAGAGAGAGAGTAGAGAGAGAAAGCATGGTTACTTGAGTTTTTGATGAAAAATGGATGAGATGATGAAAGCTTGTTTGATTTCTTGTGTTTTGATGCTCAAATATTGAAGAACCCTTAACTAAAAAAACTTGGAAACCCTTGAATTCTTGAAGGTTAGATGAAGATGATGATGAATTTCGATGGAGAGAGAGAAGGGGGGGGGGGGGGGCTACGGCCGTGAGGAGAGAGGGAGAGAGAATGTGGTTGATGGTGATGGGTTGTGTGTATGTGTAATTGTGAAGCCCTTTTTATGTCATAAATTGTAATCATGGCCTATTATGTAGCCATGATTACTTGGAAGTTTCTCAAGTAATGGTGGCTTCAAGAGTTTAAAATTGAGACAAGTGTAAGGCCATGTGTCATGTGTGTGTATATATATTGTAGTATTAGGTGGTTTACTGGTATAATACTAGCATTTTGCGTTATAACAGGTAAATTTTTCGACCCAAAATATAAAAATAATTACATGAAAATTAATCAAATTTAATTACGCTCGCAATGGTATAATCCAAATTAATTTTTGACATACTTGATTTATCAGTCATTTTTATAGATGCTCTATTTCTTTTTGGTGGATATCGGGTTGATTATAACTTGAGTTGTCACCAACGTTTGTTAACGAAATATTTTTCATATGACGGCTTTAAACTTTTATTGATAAAAAATAATATTTATTTTTATTAACTATGACTTGTAGTACGGTATTCTAACCTGAAAATGTCAGATGTCACATTATTAGAACACCGCTCAGGTATATCTAAAGCTCGCTTTTAGATTAGTCGTTTAATTTCGATTACGCTGTTGTAATTATTACCGCGTCCTGTTTTAACGCGCTCTTGGTGTTTGTGTGATCTGGTGATCGTGATCTTGTTGACGTATTTACGATATTTAGGGTTTACACGTTTAATTAGTATAAATCATTTTATTCCGCTGAGTAACGGATTACTTGAGTTATCCGTTCAAACTCTGATTTGCTAAAGCTCGGTCGATAATGATTAATTAAAACGTAAATGTTTTTTTTTGTCGTCACCTGGCACCCGTATACCACTATCGTAACCCAACAGTTAAAATATCAAAAGTGTGGCCGTTGGTATTATATAGCCATATTTATTAGTGTTTTAGCCACATCTATTAGAAAAAAACGTGGCTAAAGGGTTGTTGCAATCATGCATTTTGTCCTCATAAGTGTGGCTAAAGTTTGACAAAGGCCACGTTAAAGTATCAAAAGTGTGGTCGTTGGTATGATATAGTCACATATATATGTCTTTTAGCCACATCCATTAAAGAAAAAAACGTGGCTAAAGGGTTATTGCAATGAGGCATTTTGTCCCAATAACTATAGCTAAAGGGTGGGAATGACCACGCTAACATATCATAAGTGTGACTGTTCGTATTATTTAGTCACATATATTTGTGTCTTAGCCACATCCATTAGAAAAAACATGGCTAAAGGGTAGCTTTGGTGATACATATTGATTGTGGTTGTATGTGGCTATTATGTCCAATTAAGTGTGGCTATATGGTTGCTATAATTACTAATTTTTTAATTTTTTTTTATCAAATTACAAATTAAAACTGCTTATATATTAATATGAGAAACCTAAAATCCAAATTATATATATATATATATATTATATATATTATATATATATATACTAATTAACATAACAATAATTAATAAACAAAAATATTTATACAATATATACGCTAAATCTCTATACATCTAGCTAATTAAACACACTAGTCAAACGTTTCTATTTCTTGGTTGCTGTCTTGCTCCTCGTAGATTTAGCACCTGTTTGAAGATATTTTATTGTTGTGACTTGTGAATGTCTTAGCTTTAGGTTATAGTAACAAAATATGAAAAATAAAATCGGATACATATATATATACAACCAAATAATAAAGTGGATTTTCACTCCCCAGTGATTTTTCAAGTGGAAAGCAATTAAAGGAATTAAAGGAACATACTTGTAATCCTTGAAGTTGTAACACCCACCCCTTTGGCCAGGCAACAAAACTTTTAGGTGCTTGACTAACATATTTTAGTTCATTTGTTGGGTGTGGTAAAAATGTATTTGGCTTCACACATTCATAAATAGACACTTTATACCAATCATCCCTTAGTGGAACTCCATGAAACTTTTCATTTTTTCCGGTTTTGTATATTATACCCAACGCCACGAGGTTCGCCTCACCCTCAATGAACAACCTCACTTTTCTCTCCTGATCGAGTGATTAAATAAATTGTCAAATACTTGTATCGCTACCTCATACATGGTTGATGCATTAGCAGTACTGGCATCATTATTAAGTTTTTCCAACTGATCAATATTAGGTACTTTAGGAGAATGTTTCACTTTTCTTACGGCTTTCTTTTTTTACCTAATAAGGGAAAATGATCAAGAAATTGTAAAATAGTTACCCTTTCATTTTACCCGGATGATGTAGATGGAGGAGTGTCTTGTGATCCCGCAGGATCGACCTATTATTCAATTAACCAGGTTCTCTAATTAAATTAAATCTTCTAACCGAACAACTTTAAGTTTTTGGATGAACTTCCGGATGAAGTCCAAAATTATTACCACAACAGTTGTTAAATTCCGGATGAACTTTAACTATCCAGATGAACTACAACTATATTCGGATGTTCATCGTGATGAACTAGAATCTTCCGGATCAACTTCAAAGTTAGTTCCATTTAAAATCCTTACCTTGTCCGACATGTGAGATGAGTATGATTCCAGAAATTGTTTCCGTGATGTACTGTTGATGTGCTCGGAACGGTTACTAAGAATAACTCATTAAACCTAGATCTAATCCTAGACCTAGACACAACAAGTATAACCCAGAAAACGAAACTAGACCGAACCTACAGGCAAGTGTACCTATTGGAAGTGGTATGGCTATAGAAGACCGGAATCGAATCCTAAGCACACTGAAAACAAGACCCTAACTAGGACTTGTGAATTGGAAATTTGAGAATTTGATTTAGGAATTTAGTTAACTGACTTAACTAATTACCGATGATGTGTGTGGTTTTGGATACTAAATTGTGATGATTTTCGGGTCAAATTCGGGATAATTATATGTTAAAGTTGTTAATCTATGAACGTTTCTGACAAATATCATGAGTTACAGGTGAAAACGAGCTTGGCACGAAGAACGAGATGAGAAAACAAAGAAAATTGAGAAAAAGTCAAAAAGTCAAAGTTCGGGCCAAAAAGTCAACTGAAAAAGTCAAAATCTGGTCAAAGCTGACCCAGGGCACGACTCTCATCCCACGGCCAAGCTCAGACCACGAGTATGACCTGATCAGATCGTCACAGGGAACCCAGGGTGTGAGATTCATCTCACGGCCGCGTAATCCATCTCACGGCTTGATCAAGGCCGTGAGTCTAAAGTCACGGCCAAGAACCCCAAGCCCAGGCCGTGAGTCTCAGGAATCCCTATCAGAAGCAAAGTCACGGCTTGACCAAGGCCGTGAGACTAGAGTCACGGCCATCCCAGGCCGTGAGATCCAGATCAAGCCAAAAACACATTTTTGGAAATTTTCAGAATTCGTCCCCTATAAATAGAGAGCTCATTTTCTCCATTGGGGACATTTTGGAGAGCAGAAGAGAAGCCAAAGAAATCCCTCGTTGAAGCCCTTTGAAGATTTGAAGATTTTAAGCATTCGACGAATCGAGATTTAGCGTTTTTCACCATTTCGAGCTTCCATTTGGTATTGTATTTATATTTAGCCATGAACTCATATTTGAATCAGATCTATATATGTTTAAACATTAACATGGTTGGCTAAACTCATCGTATCGCTTAGGCAAGGCGAATCCAACCATGGTTTGACTTTATAAGTATCGGTTTTTGTTTACATTTGCATTTATGAAGTAAAGGTTATGATTGCTTTGATGTGGTTGATGAATTGAATTCCTTATTGTATCTAATGAATCTCTGGTCTTGTGGAACCCTAACCCTAGCTTGCAAGCCATCTATCCTTAGGGAACTATTGTATAGCCGAACAACAGAACTTGCGGCGTACGCGTGAACTAGAAATAGTCACGATCATTAGGGAAACCCTAGAATCCGATTAGGAGTCCACCATAGAGTTTGAGTGAGAAATCACCTTACCCTTAGCTAGTAGATACCCTTGCCATTGTCAAGTAGTCAAGCATTCACCGATAGGTCGGGTTTGTTCCTGCTTAGTCGTGTCTAGGGCCTGCTAGGTCAACCTATTACTCCAATCATAACCGCTTCACAACTCTAGAACCGTTAGGGCCAAACCTATCCTAACCCTTCGACCAGTTGTGAGTTGAGCCACCGATAACTCGGGACCCAGCCTAGGGCACTTCATAAACCGCAACCTTATCAGTACTTAACCATGGAACAGTAGTAACCGTCTAGGGCGTGTCTATAACCCTAAATTGTAAATCTATCCATAGGAACTAGGTAAGCCTTGTCTTAGGACGCCAGTTCACCTCAGAGATAAGTTAGAACGCATTACCGGTACATTTGTCAAACCTAAGTTGGAGGAGCCATGCCTAAGTGATCCTTTACTAAATATCTGCTTTTCAAACAACAACAATTGCTTTCATTTTCAGTTAAATTTAGTTTTCTGAATTAAAATCCATTTTCAAAAACAAAATAAAATCCGGCTAAATTATTAATCGGCTGTTTTCAACAATTCCGTGTCCTTGAGGTTCGACAACCCGGTGTTTACCAATACTGTGCTACGCACGACAGGTATACTTGCCTTAGTGTGTTGGTATAGTCCCCTGGTGAATTACCAGTTTTATAAATTTAAAATTTGATAGTGTAGAACCCTACTTTTCATATACACTTATCAGCACATCAAGTTTTTGGCGCCGTTGCCGGGGACGCGGTAACGTTTTAAATAGTCAAAATTTGTAGTTTAGCCAAAATTTCTAATCCTGCAACGCGCTGGTGTACGCGACGAAGTTCTCAATCTGAGCTACTCATACCTTTCAACGAACCTGAACGAGAGTTTCGACGCAGACGTCAGCAGCAGAGGCAAAATATGGGCGAACAGCCACGAAGAACACTTTCCTCCTACACGAAGCCGAGTTTGGCGGGAGCAAGCCCGAGCATTGCAGTACCCGTTGGTACTGAGGCCTACACAATTCCACCTCAGGTCATCACAATGATCAAGAACTCGCTCCAATTCGATGGACTGATCGACGAAGACCCCAACGCGCATATCAGGGCCTTCATTGAGGTGTGCGACACGTTCAAGCTTCCCAATCTGACGAACGACCAGGCCAAGCTACGCCTTTTCCCATTCTCTCTCCGATCAAAAGCCAAGGCGTGGCTCGATGGACAACCTGCGGGTTCGATCACCAACTGGAACGACCTAGCAGAAAAGTTCCTCTACCGATTCTTCCCTCCTGGCAAGACAGCGAAGCTACGATTGAAGATATACGCATATCAGCAGGACCATGGAGAATCGTTCTTTGAAACTTGGGAGCGTTTCAAGGAACTACTGAGAAAATGTCCTAACCACGGGTTGGAGCAATACCAGCAGATCCAGACATTCTACAATGGGCTCAGCCCACAAACCCGTCAGTTAGTTGACATTACGGCTGGAGGAGCACTCGGCGAGAAGACTGCTGAAGAGGCCAGGCAATTACTAGAGGAGATGGCTCTGAACGACTATCAGTACCCCTCAATTAGAAGCAGCGTTCCACTCAAAGCAGGAGTACATCAGGTGAGTCAAGATACAATGGTGGCCGCCCAACTCGAGGCATTATCAAAGAAATTTGACACTCTCTGCCAAGTAGTCTTGCCACAGACGAAAGGGTCACAGGATTGCGAGATATGCGGCGAAGCGCACAGTACGACCAGTTGTGTAGGTCCGAAAAATACCCGAACACACGATATGTAGATCTAACACGAGAGCGGAATCCTCGTGAGAGATTGAATCAAGAGAAATAGTAGAAGAATAGGCTAAATCTTGTGAAAAGATGAAACCTTGAATGATAAACGTCTACTAGAAGCTGAATCGTGAACACACTTAAGATGAAGAAGTCGTAAATAGTACAATCAAAGCTTAAAGAAATCGATTACAATGAGGTGGTATTTATACCACCTCATACAAAAGCTTGGGCCAATCATAAACCCTAGTCTAGCCCAATCATAAACACTAAAATGGCCCACATGGCCTATTAATTAAACTAGACTAAGCCCAATAACAAAAGCCCACTAATGTTCATGCCTTACAAAATATAGCCCTACAATCTTCCCCTAGGCATGAACCATTAGACCACTTCACGGCAGCAGCAGGTCAAACCTGAATGAGGTTTGAACGTTGTTGTTCCACCACCCGTTCTCCACTATCTTCTTAGCTGCACCATCAAATATCCCAACCCTTATAGCATTTGCCATATCATTCTCGTCTCCAAGTATGGGTTGGGTGGCCAGAAGCTTGATATCTCTCTCACCAAAACGAAGCAAATCCACCGGGTCATAAAATCTGAATTGACGCATCGGCTTGCAGAGAACCACCACCTCATGTGTTGTCGGATCGTAATACCAGCAATCAAAGTTTCTTACCAGTGTTTCATCCTCGATCTCGTCCAACATATTAATCACCCTTGTGCGCTTTGTTGGTGGCCTCCGTGCTTCCCCAATAGTCTGCCCTGTAGCAGGGTCAGTACCGGTCTCTCTCCACCTGACCTCTTTCAGCTCGAAATCCCTGAAATCATTCTGCATGTGGCCCAGCAGATTATCTCTGATCTGATTTCCTTCTGGTCCATTCCATCTGTTAATAAAGGGAGCTCTCAGAAGGCTCCTGATCTCAGGCTCAGTCCAGGAGTGGAATTGAGCACGTGAAGAGTAGTACTCTACTGGACTATAACCATCACGGATCACGGCAAAGATTTTCTTCTCCATATCATAGTGCCAGCATAAGATAGCCTTACGACTCCCACGTCTATCAATCGAGCTTTCACCAACATCAATGGTGTACTGTGTGGGAGCTGGTCCTTGGAAAAACTCCTTGAACCAGTTTTCGTGGAATCTTGGAGCCTTTGAGACGATCCTGCCACAGCGGGCGTAATCCGACATCTCTATGTTTTCATCTCCTTCATCTGTCTCCATAGCACCTGCAGCTTGAGATGAACTCTGACCTGAGGCACCTGTGTTGTTAGGCCCTGCACCATCTGTCAGTTCATTGACCTTCTTTCTCAGACCCTTTATCATCTTGTAGAGATATTCCATTCTTTCTTTGTCTGCCACCTCATAGCCTCTCATATAATTTCTGTTTGCCTCCTCCTTCTCTCTCAAATTTTTGATTTCATCCTTGAGAGTCTTTATCTCATTCTCTCTCATCCTGTTTTGAGAGATCAGGAAGTTGATCTGAGGATCAGCACGTATCCTCAAATCAATTGGAAGCTCCGCAGCCATCAGTGGTCGGAAACCTGGAGCTGCAAGTGGTTGACTTATCGCGGCTGAGACGCTCACTCTCACCGGACTTGGGACAACGAAGGTGTTCTCAACCTCCAGAAATTCCCTATCTTCACGTACAGGGCTTTGCACGTTCAGAATCGGACTAGCTTGCTGCACAGGGGCAGGTTGATCTTCACCGGTTGTTGTTGTTGTTGTTGCTTCAGCTTCTGCATTAGCATGGCTTTTTGAGCTCTGACCCACCTCTGGTTGTGTTATCACCAGACTGGAGCGAGTTGTAGTAAGAGTGAATCTCAAGCTCCGTGGGTCATTCCTCTTCCTTGGAGAAGGATCTCTCACAGGAATAGGTTCTTCTGCAACCTCAGTCCTATCAAACTGAGTGTCAATCTCATGAGGAGCAGAATCACCTGAGGAAGAGCCACTCATCACATCTCTTGATCTTTTGTGACTGAGTGGACCCAAGTCTCCATAAATGTCTTCATCTTCAGGATTGGCAAAGATATCATCCATGACGTTTTCTTCGTCAGAGGGAATGACCTCTGGATCATCAGCCACATTGATAGCTGGATTGGCTTCAGCATCTTGATCTTCTGCCACCACAGCATTCACAGCTGGCTCAACAGCCACTGGCTCTTCATCCTCCATAACTTGTTCCCGGGCTACCTCTGGAAAGGCACCTCTCTTAACCCATTCCAGTCTTCCTTCAAACATGTATTTGCCACTCCTATCCTGAGTCTGGAGACCAAAAACACCAGCATCCATCACCTTTACATCCAGTTTCTGTATCCTTTCCTCAATCATTGGATATTTCAGCATGACCACCATCTGCACGAATCTTGGTGTCATCAGAAACTGCTCACGAGCACTCAAGTTAGAATTGCCGATCCAATCTAGCAGCATCATCTTCGAGAAATTGTAGTTCCAGTCAAGGGCTAATGCAACGAAAGCAGTGCCGTGGAGCTTGTTCAGCTGGTCAAAGCTCGTTCTCTTGCCCATAAATGATTTCTGCATAAAGTGGGCAAGGCACCTCCAGTAGTGCGGCAACTGCTTCTTCATGATTGGCGGGAATCTGCCCTCATATCCCAGTGATTGAGCACCTGCCAGAACGGCTTCCTTAGGGTAATCAACCGGATCGGTAGCACGATCGTTGATAATTAAGCCTCTTCTAATGTCATCTTCCAGTATGACTACCTGACGGTTCTGGATGGTAGCAGTGATTCTTGTCTTGTCAGCACTCGCTCGTGCAGTACCCCAGAATTCTCTTACCAGCATCTCATCTATCAACACGCTTGTTCTCAAAGCATGGTTGATCTTGCAGATGTTCATCCCCGCCACCAGAGAGTAAAATAAGTCCATGTGATGCTCTGGTGGGTTTTCCAAAAATGTTGGAATACAGTGATCCTGATCAAACTTGATTGGTTCGTCAATAACATTTCCTGCCATCTGAGACAGACAAGACATATGCATCAGATTTGATCATGATTAAGCAATTATGATTATTTACCCTTAACGTGTTCAATTGACGATCACATTTTACTTTTTAACTTCACAAAATTTCAATTTGAACATTTTTTTCGGGAAAATAATTGAATTCAGAACATGCTTACAAACACTGACAATTTTATCTCAAAACCGTTCACTTTTAATGAAATTCTTGAATTAATTAAGAGTTCATTATTTTAATTTTCATTTTATAAGTGATTACGGTTCAAAACATGGGTTTACGATCCCTGTATTGGGTTCACGATCGGCTAAAAGTTGGCCCAATCGTAATCGGTTAGCTTCAATCGTAAACATCGTAAATCCAGTTCAGGCCCGATCGTAAAGGCCCAAACCCATTTTGTCGTTATCCTTGGGTCGTAAACGGTCCATATCGATAAACCGGAGTCGTAAACACGACTCGTAAACGCCCATAACATCGTCTTCTCCACTGTGACGATCGTAAATACAGATTTCCGCCATTTTTGTACCTGCAAAAGCTTCGTAAACACTTTTAAACACATCAAAACTTCAAGAAAGTCACAAATAGCTACCTTTTAACTGATTTTAACCAAACCGACACAAAATCTTCGAGTAATTTGTCCGATCACAGGGATAATCTCGAATGATAGAGATTTTTAGGGTTTGGAGAGTAGAACCGACAGATGTTGGTCGAACTAGATGATAAAGAGAGGGGTTTCAGTCGGAATGATGTGTAGATGATGATGTTGAAGTTTGAATGGAGAATGGTGGTCGGAAACAGACAGTGTAGACGATTCCGGCAAGAGGACGGCGGGGCTAGGGTTTCTTCGGTGGAGGTCGTAAATGATGGTAGAGAGAGAGAGTCGTGAATGGGTTAAATTACCAAAAACCAGATATTTAAACAAACCATTTACACTTAACCCCCTCTTTAACCAAAACTCTTTCAAAAAACAACCAAAACCCTTTAAAAAATTTCAATTAGACCCCTCAAACTTTTAAATTCTTTCAAGTTTACCCCAAACTTGCTAATTCTCACAAAATTTAAGATTTTAAATACTTTGAGAATTTTCACAAAACTTCCCCTCAGAATCATACCCGAGTATCCGATCATGATCATGAAAAAATTTTAAAAGTTAAAAACAGATAAAATTAAAACCAAATTAAAATATTTACAAACATACCTCAGAAATTCAAATATTCACATACCTGGTGCTGGTAATTTTCACAGATAATTTTAGACAGGTCTTTGACTGAGGAACCCTTTTCAGCTTCCGTTACTAGACACTCTAGACAATTGTCAGGTGGTTTGAACACAGAAACTCACATCCAGTAAAGTGCTTAAATATAGTACAGATTTACCGTTATGTTTAAACCGTCCCCACACCCAATTTTTCATAGCAAAACCTACCCAACCTCAGAGTTTATTGAGGATTCACAAACCCCCAACTTGAGGAACCATGCAACACTGCTTTTGACTACCACTTATTTCTGATTTTCATACATTAACAGTTGATGATCAGGTCGGCCGCATAAGCACGCAGAGAAGACCAACTGAAAATTTTATTTTCTTTTTCTTTTTCTTTTTCAGACTTTTCATTTTTTGCATTCTTTTTCTTTTTCTTTTTCTTTTTCTTGTGGTGTTGTCTTATACAGTATAGACATAGCGTGTGAGAGAGTGAATACTAGGTAAAAAAAAAACCACTCTCAACCCATTTTTGTCGGGACTCAGTCTTTTAAACCATGTAGACTAGGATGGGAAACTAAACATGTATAGAGTTTAAGATTACTGCACTTACATAGATGATCATTGTTTTGGTTGAGCTTACCGACATATCATCTTCGAGCAGTCTTTCACATCAGCCTTACACGTGTCAGTCTCCAACCGTCATTGAACAATTTTTCAAGTCCTATCAAAAGACATCATAAAAACTTTTCAGATTAACCAGCACCATTTCTTCCCCTGTTTTTGTGAGGCTTTTGAAACAAGACTCAATTTTTCAGTCATTTTCCATTTTTTTTTTTAAGTAAAGTTTAAAACAAAAACTTTGTACAAAAACATAGATGATCAGATCATTCCTCGAAGGCAATCATCTTCAGGCCTTCAACACAAGATTCAAAATTGGGACGAGGAAGGGGTTTTGTAAAGATGTCCGAAACATTCTAATCGGAGCTTACCTTTTGAAGCTGAATCAGCTCACGATCAAAGCAATCACGAATAAAATGTACCTTGATATCAATGTGCTTGGTTTTGGAATGTTGGACAGGGTTTTTCACAATCTCAAGAGCAGCAGCGTTATCACAAAATATGGGAGTGTTAACGAATTCCATACCGTAATCCGTGAGCTGGTTTTGGATCCACACTACCTGTGAAGTACCTGCAGATGCGGCCACGTACTCAGCTTCGGCAGTTGATTTGGATACGGTATGCTGCTTCTTGCTCTGCCATGAGATGAGCCTATCTCCCAGATACTGACATCCTCCAGTAGTAGATTTCCTGTCAAGGTCACTACCTCCATAATCACTGTCAGTAAAAGCATATAATTGGAAATCAGTGTTCTTTGGGTACCAAAGACCAAGCCTAGGCCTGCCCTTCAGATACCTGAAGATACGCTTAACAGCAGCTAAATGAGAGAGTTTAGGGTTAGCCTGATATCGAGCACACACGCAAACTGCATACATGATGTCTGGCCTGCTAGCTGTCAAGTACATCAGTGATCCAATCATCGATCGATAATGGAATTCACTCACTGACTCCCCGTTAAGATCTGCTGACAAGAGTGGCCTGGATGCCATGGGAGTGGCGATTGGCTTGCTATCCTGCATCTTGAACTTTTCCAAGATCTCATTCACATACTTCTCCTGATGAATAAGAATCCCAGAATCATCCTGCTTGACCTGAAGTGCAAGAAAGAAGCTCATCTCGCCTTGATCACTCATCTCAAATTTCTTTTTCATAATCTCCTCAAACTCGGTGCACAATTCTTCATTTGTCGATCCGTAGATGATATCATCTACATACACCTGCACCATGATTATGTCTTCATCCACCCTCTTCCTAAACAAGGTCTGATCAACAACTCCTCTTGAATATCCATTCTCCACCAGGTGAGTGGACAGCGTTTCATACCAGGTTCTAGGAGCTTGATGCAAACCATACAAGGCCTTATCCAGCAGATAAACGTGATCTGGATTTGCTTCATCTACGAACCCTGGTGGTTGAGCCACATAGACTTCCTCGTTCATCTCTGCATACAGGAAGGCAGTCTTCACATCCATCTGATGCACGGTAAAATTAAGGTACGAAGCCACAGCCAGAAAGATCCGAATTGCTTCCAATCTTGCCACCGGAGCGTACACCTCATCATAGTCGATACCGTGGACCTGCCTATGCCCTTGTACTATCAATCTTGCTTTGTTTCTGACAATGATCCCCGAGTCATCCTTTTTGTTCTTGTATAACCATCTCGTGGGAATCACTTTCTTGCCTTCTGGCCGTTTCACAAGACGCCACACTCCCAGCTTTGAGAACTGATTGAGTTCATTGTGCATGGCCTCCATCCAGCTTGGATCTTTGAGAGCTACCATCACATTGGGAGGTTCAATCTGGGAGATGAAGCAGGAATACATACAAAAGTTGATGTGTCCTGTGCGGCTTCTTGTGGTGACACCCGCTGTCACTGGCCCAACAACATTACTCAGTGGATGATCCTTGTTGATCCTGCTCTCTTGGACATCTGGCACTGAAACATTAACAGGCAGGTTAGCATTAACAACATTTTCAGACATACCTGAGCCTTGAGAGTCCACTGGAGCATCATGTGATTCTGAACATTCTGGAATATTAGCAGTAGCATTCCCTGAAGATTCAGCTGATGCTCTATCCACTTGAGGTCTTACATCAGGAGTAGGAGCCACAATGTCTTCTTCTTCGCCCAGATTATGGAAAACATTCGAGAAATTAAATCCCTCAAACAGTGATCCGTAGTCGAAGATCCAATTAGGTCCAGTTCCTGCATCCGTAGGATTGTCCTCCATCCAATCCACATTGAACGCCTCAATTATAACCTGGGT
>JBCNJP010000040.1:303587-319587 GCA_039602395.1 Deinandra increscens subsp. villosa | reverse complement strand
TGTTCTCGAACAAAATGGACATGGAACACCGTGTTGGTCGTAAAGTATGTAGCACCTAAGTTGTCACATCACAGAGTGGGCGCGGAGTCAACGGAAACATGAGTTGCTTCATCTCATCCTATGGCATAACATAAGCCATATCAGTTCTAATTGACTTGGCAGGGGAATTCCACCATGTGAGAGCACCATCGATGAACGTGTAAGCAGCAATCTTGACCTTGAAGTGGACAGGGTAATTGCTAATACGAAAAATAGATTTGGTCTTTTCAAACCAGTGGATAAGACCTACAACACCCTTAGTATCCTTGAAATTGATTGGTTTACAATTCATGAAGTCCTTGTAAGAACATTCTCGGGCACATGAATTGTCAGATACTACAAGAAATGATGCCAAATGCGACGAAGCCATTTGCGACGACAAAACTCGTCTCTAAAACCATAGCATTCGCGACGACATGTCGTCTCTAATTACTTTTTCCAAAATTTTATCCGGGTAATATTTTCGAGACGACATGTCGTCGCAATAAAGCTCAGCGGGAAACCAAATCTTTTGGGGAAGATAGGGTTAGGATATCAATCTATCCATGCATGCGTTAATGATTGTGCTTTGTTTTGGAAGGAGAATGCAACTATGCAGAATTGTCTGGTTTGTAACGCGAGCAGATGGGTTGAGAAAAACACAAATGGGAAGAAAGTACCACAAAAAGTGTTACACTACTTTCCTTTAACTTCACGGCTTCGACGAAGGTATAGTTCTAGGTTCACGGCGAAAGATATCACTTGGCATAATACTGGACGCTCAACGGATGGTATTATGCGTCATCCGGTTGATGGAAAGGCATGGCAAGATTTTGATAAAAGACATCCTCATTTTGCAAGTGAACCAAGGAATGTCCGATTGGGTTTAGCAGCTGATGGCTCTAACCCTTTCAGTAACATGAGCTTGTCTTATAGTATGTGGCCGGTAGTGTTGACAACATACAATACACCGTCGTGGGTATGCATGAAAGAGTCTTCTTTTATGTTGACTTTACTAATTCCCGGCCCTAAATCACCTGGAGTGGACATAGATGTCTTCCTAAGGCCTTTGGTTGATGAGTTGATAATGTTGTGGGTCGAGGGAGTTCAAATGGTAGATGCATCAACGATTATCCTACTCGTAGTAGCTTGTCTGGATGGAGTGGTCAAGGTTATAAAGCATGCACTACTTGTAATGAAGACACACCCTCCAACATTTGTCAGGGCGTCTTACCACTAGGAGTACGACAACATTCTTCTGGTAGCATGCTAGTACGGGCCTCTCGGGAAAGCTCATAGGGAATACTTAAGCGACATGTGCAATAGTGGACATGAATGTCTGAAAGAGCAAGATGCTCTCCTCGATAGCAAGTATACGTCTCTCGGAAGACTCTAGCATCAGCAAAGTGATGGAAGCGGAATTGGAGACATTCGTCATATTAGCGTGCAAAGAGTCCATCGCAAATCCAGCAACGATAGAACGATCCTCGATCGCCGAAGGGCGGGACTCGAGAGCCTGAATAGTACTATGAACCAACAAGGAACGAACTTAGAAATCCACTGACAGATGGCATTATCATGCCTGGATAAACGAGAATGGATGAAAACAAGGTTGGGCAGACGGATAGGAAGTCATGGACACTATCTAGTACAATAGAGGTGTGGGAGCAACAGAGGCGGATGACTTTCCAACCTCATGGACAGGAGGAGGAACAGGGGATTCAGATACTCGATGTCTCTAAGGGGCATGCTCACCATTAGGTGCAGAAGTAGCAAATTGACGGCGATGGTACCGAACGACAAACCTCATAGGAGAGTACATCATCCTAGGAGCAGTGTAAGAAAACGAAAAGAATGGAAATACGGAGATCAAATAGTGGAAGGATCCACAACAGGAGCGGTAGGGACAAAATCAGAAATGATAGGGACAAGAAAAGTGTCTCGGGAGCAGACAAGATAACAACCTGTGGAATAATCGTATCAGGAATGGATTCCTCTGAGCACTAGCGAAGCTTGGGCGAAAAGTTTCGGGGGGCGAAGAGTCATGGATCCTAATTCCGGGGGGGGGGGGGGGGGGGGGGGGGGCGGTTCTCAATATATATAAAATTTTTTTCAAAAATCGCAAAAATTAGCACTACGGCCGAAAAAAACCGGGGGGGGGGGGGGGGGGCGGTCGCCCCCCCGGTCTCAACTAACCTTCGCCAATGCCTCCGAGTTATCATCACTCTCGTCATCGGAAATAATGGGCTCCAATGCCTTCCTATGTGAGGGGCGGTGAGGTGAATCCTCAACAACAGTCATCTCAGGCACCGGCGGCGAAGGAGTATTCTCCGGGGACGCACGAATATAAACTGGCGGCGATGGCGTATCCTTAAATTTTGGCTTCGGGTCGGAAGGTACCACGACATTCTCCTTTGTGACGTGATGTGACAATTTACAAGCCATAACGATAATATATATACTATATACGTATAGGCAATTACTTGAATAAGCAGACAAAACAGTTTGTAAGTTGGCGCACATACAAGGCAATGCATGAATGCACACACACACGAATGGATGATGCAAAGCTTAGGTTATATACTAGGTTCAGACTGATGCATCCTAATTCACTATAACCATGGCTCTGATACCACGTTTGTCACACCCTAGAAATGGCGAAATGGAGGCGTGTGACTTTTTGGCATCATGGTCATGGTTATGAATGAACGACCACTAAATGAACATGTAGAAAATCATTTGTCTTTGAAACATAATTCATAAATATTTGTTTAAAATATTTAGTTGTTGCAGCGGAAAAAGTAGTAGTGGAAAAACATGATAAAGTTTTAAAAGACATTTGTTTAAGATTTTAAAACATAACATCCTACTGGTGTAATGCAAATAAATCTCCAAAATGACCGCATGAACATGCAAGCAGGCCGACCATAAACAAGACAAGCAGGATCCACAGATTGAAGTTATGAATATGCATCATTAGTTACCTGAGAATTCAAGAAATTTGAAAAGTCAACAGAATTGTTGGTGAGCTCACTGGTTTTATGACACATGAAAATGTTTAAAATAAGTTTGAATATTTGAAACAAGTTTGAATATTTGGCCGTCATGATATTATATAGTTGATGCTGAAGTTGTAAAGATGAAACATGAACCTTAAATTCAAAAACTAACTGCTTAGCCACTCCTGGTGTCCTATCCCAAGTACACCGAATGACCAGTATAACTACATGTACCCCTTGACTATAACCGTGGAGTCAGGACTGGAGCGACCAAGTCAGGGCAGGGTCAACAACCCAAATAGATCTATTCACAAGCTATCGTTTCGAATGAACTGATTGAATTCAACTAATAGTGGGAATTTTGGCATATAACATGAATCAACATGAATACACAGATTGGGATAGTATGAAAAGAACATGCAATCAGTACGTGTTACAGCTATTAATAATATCAGACAAAGGTGAATTTGAATTGGCATTTATTGAATTCTCCCCTATAGTTTAGAAAACAGAAATAAGTAAAAGGGGCCATGAAAACTCACTTGATATGAAGATGGACCGACATATATGAATTGAAATGAAGCAGCCTAGCAAGCATCTACAATATAATTTTAAGACACTCAGGGTTGGCTATACCGGGTAAGTGAATACGTCACCCAATGTTCAATGTCAAGTTTTGACAGAAATTACCCAATGGTATTGACGGATATCATGGGTTGTTATTTGTTGGAAAACAAATAATACAAAGTTATGATTATTTATTTGAATAAATAAATAATATTTGGTTTTTTGTGTATAGAAAATATTATATTGAATAATATATTTATTTTCACGAAATGACGCAAATTTATTGTTACTAAATATTTATAAGGTTTTGAACCGCAAAAAGTAATAAATAAACTTCTTAATTTATTAAGGTTCGAACGCGCGTTTTCTACAGCGCGTCAATTCACGGTATTAGTCGCGTTTTTATAAAAAATCAATTCACACATAAAAATATATTTATTTTTATGAAATAATGATTCCAAAAAAATTTGTAAAATTTGAACGTCGGTTTGTCCGGTAGTTGGCCGGTTTCTCCAGTTTAACCGTTATGACTTGTTTATGATGTTTTGTGTTTCCTAAACTATTAGGAAATGTTTATGGACCCGTTTTTATGTGGTTTAAGGTTTTAAATTACCAAAGTGTGCTGGTAGAAGTTTAATTTGCAAAAATTGGGGTTTTAGTGTTACCGAAAGTCACAGTTTTTGTCCGGTTTGCTTCTGAAACATTATTTTTTATTTTTGGACTTCATGAAACACTTTTATATATGAAAATTAGTAAGTTTTAAGTTCGGGACCAAAACTCATTCTTGTCCAAAATACCAAATATTTCAGTTCGAAAAGTCGCGTTACGGGTTCCAAATATTTCGTGTTTTAATGTTTAACGTGTTGGGTTTAAATGTGACTTTGAAAACTGATTTAATAACTTACAGCACACATTTTATATGTCTCAAATACATCATAATGTTAGTCATAATTATTTTTACCAAAAATCCATAAATTATGATTTTGAAATCATAAAAATCATTTATTGAAATATACTTTTATGTTTAGTTTTCTTTTAACAAAATAACATTTTATTTTCCATAAAATGACCATTATAAATTTATTTTGTTAAAATACTAAACACAAATGAGAAGTTATGAGTTTTTGTATGGACTTTTATAAGGACATTTTTATGACACACATTTTTATAGTGTCATATTATGTAACACTATGAAACAAGTATATTTTGTGAAAATAAGTTTCTATGCATATGAACAATACTCATTTTATCAAAACATATACACTAACAATTTTTAAAATTCTTAGTTCATGATGATTTTTGATGTCTTTTATCACATAAGGGTGCTTATGTTAAAATATAAGTATAGCAACATTAATCTTTCAAAAATCATATGTATATCTATGAACCAATTCCATCAAAGTAAGCATTTCACTAATAACAACAAGGTTTGCTAGTAAATCATCAAATATTAACATCAAGACTTGATCTTGGAACATGAACTAGTGACAATTTTGAGAATGAAATCATGAAAGGAAACATAAAGGAATGTGTTGGGAATGTTTTGCTAGGCAAAATTCCTAAGTCAAAGTTCCGAAGGAAGTTCCTCCGGAACTTCTTCTACACTAAGGAGTTCCTCCGGAACTTTCTCTTAGGTTACTCCGGAACTTTGACTTTCTCTCTTTGCACAAGTTCCAAGGTATAAAGCTGTCAGGAAGCAGTTTTACTTTACGGCATGCTGTACACTGTTCACCGAAAGGTCTACTCAACTGTTCATAGAAGCATGCTTGTACTACAACAACTTTTGGAGTAGATAATGTTTGTTTATTTAGCCTAAGGGCTAAAAGGAAATAAAAGAACTTCTTTTATTTCCTCCTTGCACTATATATACTAGTTTTACTTCATTGTTTAAGCAGTGATCCGTGAACTCATATTTCAGCTGTAACTCTCTTGTAAACATCTTTGAAGTATCAATATAGTAGTGCTTGGAATTTATATCTCTTGTGCATATACTTTATTCTTGTTTACTAGTTACATTTTCGGATCAATACATCTTTGTTAAGAACACAAACAAGTCTGATTCCGCCTTTCTTGTTTGAAACCTTCTTGTAACTTGATAAGGTTAACAGGTTAACCACCATCCAACAAGTGGTATCAGAGCCTTGGTTCTTGTGTTCAAAAGTTTTAAAGAATTTTATAAAACTTTTCGTACTTGAAGGTGTTCTGTTTTCTTTAGATAAGATTGTTGCATTTTCTCAATCTCTGAAAATGAGTGAACTAAGAAATGACAGCACTAACAAACCACCTACTTTTACTCCTGATGACTTTGACACCTGGAAACTTCGAATGGAAATTTTCTGTAAAAACACTGACCACAAAATGTGGGCTTCCATTCAATCAGGACCACAAGTTATTAAAACCAAATCTGTGACAAATCCAAGTGTTGAGTTGATAAAAACGTATGAGAATTATTCTGATGAGGACCATAAGGCCTGTGAAGGTGACTACAAAGCTATGTGGGCACTCCAGGCAGCTCTTCCTAATTCTATACTTATTGGCTTTAAGAGATGCAAAACTGCACATGATCTTTGGAAAGCACTTATCGAAATGTATGAAGGAACAGAGGAGGTTAAGGAGAATAAGAAAGATGTCTTAAAACAAAGACCTAAATTTCAATCTGATAACTTTCATCAAGATGATTCACGAGCAAAATCTGCTCCTCGTGAAAGGAAACAATTTTCTGAACAGTATGATGTGCACAAGTTTCCTGCACAAGTGAGTTCCCGCGGAACTCAGTTCTCCCATACTGAATTTCTCACTGTTGACTCTCAACCAAAATTTGAAAATGCAAAGCAGAGAAACAACAGAAAATACAAGGAAAAGAAGGCTTTTATAAAGAAACATGGTTTTCCCAAATGGCAAAGTTTCATTAAGAGTCAAAATGAGAAAAGGGTCAATTTTTCAGAACATGATGATTTCATACCTGAAGATCATGGACCAAACCAACTTGTTTTAAGAGAATACTCTTACAATGATGCCATGGGAAGACCCAAGACCACAAAGGCTTGGGTCTCATACACCAACTAACCATGTTACTTACCTGTGCAGGAGCTACCTAATAAATCTCAAGCAAATGTTTGGGTTGTAGATAGTGGGTGCTCCAGTCAGATGACAAGTAATAAAAATCTTCTAGAATATACAAAAAGACATGATGGAGGTCCAGTTGCTTTTGGAAGCATTACTGCACTTGGTAATGTATCAAATGGAAGTTTTACTCTTGACAAAGTAAGTCTTGTCAATGTTCTGAATTTTAATCTGTTGAGTGTATCACAAATTTGTGATAAGAACTTAAATGTTCTGTTCAATGATGAAGAAGCTCTAGTACTTAAGCCTGGTCTTAAAATTCCTGCTGAAATGATTTTGATCATAGCTAAAAGATAGGATGGCTTATACTTACTTGATATGGCAAGTGCTACATCTCATAATGGTAACACCTGCCTGATATCAAAAGCTTCTATTGATGAGTCTGACCTTTGGCACAGAAGACTTGTACATGTTAATTACAAAAACCATGAACAAACTAGTCAACTTGGGATTAGTAAATGGTTTGCCAAAGAAACATTTTAACTGTAATGAACATTGTATTGCTTGTTTAAAAGGAAAACAGCACAAGTCCTCTCATAAGTCCAAATTTGAAAATTCAATTTCTCAACCCTTAGAATTCTTGCATATGGATCTCTTTGGTCCTATAAGGGTAATGAGTTTGGGAAAGAAATCTTATTGTTTTGTTATAACTGATGATTTTTCAAGATACACTTGGGTTTTCTTCCTAAGAACTAAGGATGAAACTCCTGAACTTTTGAAAACTTTGATTACACAGCTTGAAAATCAGTCAAACTTCAAAGTCAAAGCAATTAGATGTGACAATGGTACTGAATTTACAAATCATGTTTTAAATTCATTTTGTGAAGAAAAAGGTATATCTAGGCAGTATAGTGTTGCTAGAACTCCTCAGCAGAATGGGGTTGCTGAGAGGAGAAATAGAACATTAATTGAGGCTGCTAGATCAATGTTAGCTGAGTCTAAGCTCCCTGTAACTTTTTGGGTAGAAGCAGTGAACACTGCCTGTTATGTTCAGAACAGGGTGCTTGTGGTTAAAGGTAAGAACAAGACACCATATGAGCTTTGGGGAAAAAGAAAACCTAGTATCTATTTTCTCATAGTTTTTGGTTGTCCTGTTACAATATTGATAACCAATAAGAATTTAGCTAAATTTGCTGAAAAGGCAGATGATGGCTACATGGTTGGGTACTCTGGAGTCTCTAAGGCATACAGAGTATACAACCTCAGAACTAAAATAATTGAAGAGTCAATTAATGTATTTTTTAATGAAAAATCTAGAAATAGGTTTAGTTCTGAACCCTCATGGTTATTTGATATTGATTCACTAACCAATGCTTTCAACCTCACAATTGATAAGTCTTTTAGTGAGAATGTGCAGTCTCAGGGGGAGAAATCAGACACAAAGAAGGATAGCTACAACTATGGACCCTTCTACTCCTCTGTCAGCACTCAAACCTATCAACCACCTGTCAAGCCAACTGCTGCAATTCAACAAGTTGCTGATCCCACTCCAGTAAATTGGGTTGAATCAGAGTCAAGTGATACACAATCACAAGCAAATGGTTATGTATGAGAGACCAGTGATGAAGGAAGTATGCAATATTCACCAAATGTGAATCAAACAGTTGATCATGATGGTTCTCATGAGTCAAATTCCTTTGACTCAATTCATAAAGGAAACATCAACTCTGCTCTCAACATGAGTGATCAACCTGTTCCTGCTGAAACTACATCAAACCCACCTCCTTCACAAAGAATACCAGGAATTGAGCTTAGCATACATCTGCCCCCAATTATTCCACCAGTTAGGCAAGTTCAGAGTCATGAATTCCCAGTTTTCAGAATACAAGTGTCAACAAGACTTATCCAATGGAGAATGTGATTGGTGAAGTAAGTGCTCCCATTCTTACAAGAAGCAAATCAGCTGCAGATGCAAATGTGTGCTTGTTTGCATGCTTTCTGTCACAAGAAGAACCAAAGAAAGTTGAGCAAGCACTGAAGGACAATAACTGGATTGAAGCTATGCAAGAGGAATTGTTTCAAATGAACAAACAGAAGGTTTGGGAATTGGTTGATCTACCAGAAGATGCTCAACCTATTGGAACCACTACTACAAAAACTGCCTTCCTTGACACGCGAACGATGACACTCGGTCATTTCTTGACGTGCAAAAAAATAGTGTCATAATTAAATGTCAAGAATAGGTAAATCCTAAGTATAGATGACGCGCACTTTTGCGTGTCATGAATTTCTGTCGTATTAAAAAAAAAAACACGGAGGAAAGCTATAACCGCGTGTCAAGAAGAAGCGTCGTTTTTTAATTTTTTGGCTCCAAAATCTCCCCCCCAATTATTTTCCCTAGATACGTATACCACCTAAAATTAATTGCCGCTCATCTCCACCAAAAAACTCATCTCCACCGAAAAACTCATCTCCACGGTCTCCACCGAAAAACTCCACCACCGCTCGGTGTCGGCCGCCACTCCACCACCGCTCGGTGTCGGCCGCCGCTCCACTACCACGACCGACGTCTCTCTCCACCTTTAATCTCTATTTCTACGATTTGCTTCTACGATTTTGAACAGGTAACCTCCTAATTAGGGCTTTTCGATCTGCTTCTACGTTTTGTAGCATGTGATTTCTAATTAGGGCTTCTGCATCTATGATTAGTTCTGCGATTTCTTAACCTGCATCTGTGTTTAGTTCTGAGATTTCTTAACCTGCGATTTCTTAATCTGCGTTTGTCACAGCGGTGTGCTCAATTTCTTAACCTGCGATTTGTAGCATGTGATTTCTAATTAGGGCTTCTGCATCTATGATTAGTTCTGCGATTTCTTAACCTGCATCTGTGTTTAGTTCTGAGATTTCTTAACCTGCAATTGATTTGGTTTTTGTATTATCTTACATATTAGTAGTTCTGTGTTTCTGAGCTGGTATGATACTTTTTACATTGACCTGTTATGAGCTGACCCGTCTGCTTAGCAAAAACCATTAAAAACAATAAGGAACGAAGCACAAGCTCCCAATGTATATATTCTCACAACATGATTGTCAGGATTCAAAACCGTCACTAGTTAACTCTAAAAAAATCTTCAAGAGAATTGGAGTGAATATACAGCTTTGTTTAAGGATTATTTTATATAGTTTTTCACAACAAAGTAATACATAAATGATTGATCAAATAAAGAAACGAACCTGGCTATAAATGGCGTGGATATGCAAGTTTAAATCTGTGAATCCACTAAAGATAAGTTTCGCTTTTCCATTGATGTTGGATAGCCTAATCTAATCTCCTCCTCATACTACATCTTGCCTGTATTTCTTTTCATGAAAAAAATCTTCAGGTGATGGATGATGTTATCAATGTTTACATAAATCATGAAAAGAAGTTTGATTTGTGGATAGGTGATGCTGTATAGTAACTTGATGAATTATGAAACCATATAATTTTTGTTGGATTAAATGGATGGACCACATGGAAAGATGCTTGACTTTTTGAGTCTTTGATAATCTTTATACCAAAATTTGAGCATATTTGACTTTTAAACTTTGACTTTTAAATTATGTTTCTCTTCATTTTTAGGTTTAATAAAGCTGCCAAACTTTTTCTAAATTTTGTTTCTTGATTATGGTTCTCAACTATGAACAAAATCCAGTTCTCTAATCAATGATTTTATAATGTAGTTGCTGTATTTAATCTTGGGAAACCTGGTAACATTGCAAAAGCTATCAAGGGACTGATAGGTGGTGCATCTTCAGGTTAGTAACTTAGTGTTTTATTTATTTTTTGTGTTAGATATCTGATTCCTCTCAATTCCTCCATTATGAATCTGTTTCTAATTTTCTATAATTCTATATAGATTCCTCTCAATACCTCTCATATGAATCTGTTTCTATGAATCTGTTTAATCTTTGGTCCACATTTCCACTGTGTTTCTTGTATTAGATCAGATCATCAGGCTATTTTTATAGGTTATACTTGCTGTTGCTGTTCTTTATATGATTTGTTAGTGTTTTGTACTTGCTGTTGCTTCTTAAGTTATATGATTTGTTAGTGTTTTAACTTGCTGCTGGCCTGCTGCTGTTCACATAGTCTATATTTAGGCTGCTATTGCTGTTTGTATTAAAAATTGTACTTGCTGAATGCCTGAATGCTGATTTTCTGTTGTTTATATTAAGAATTTAGGCTGCTGTTGCTATTTTTTTTTATACTGTTGCTGTTTGTGTCTGTAATGCAGTTGCTGTATTGCATTTGAATGTGATTATTTGTATTATAAAGATATAACCTGCTGTTATTGTATTATAAAGTTATAACCTGCTGTTGCTGTTGCTGTATTTAACTAGAACATAGGTTAGATATGTTGATTGGTATGAATATATATGGTTTAGTTCTTTAGTTTTAGATTACTTATACTATGTGCTAAGGTAAATTAGTTGATACATGTTCTTTCCAAAAAACATAGCCCTTATGTATAGTGATTTGCGTTGTGGATCTTATCAGCTAAAATATCATCTTTTTTTGTTTATTTATAATTATTTGCTAAAATTAAAGTTTAATTATAAAGTAGTAAATCTTTTGTTTGTTTTACTTTACCTAAGGTCATGGATAAATCATGGATTTCGTCTCGTAGATTATCAAAAGAATATGATGATGGTGTTAATGCCTTTTTAGAGTTTGCGCAAAGTAATAATCCAAAATCAGATGTTATACCCTGTCCTTGTGTAAACTGTATCAATCTAAGGCCCGACTCAATTACTAGTGTGCGCTTTCATTTGTTTGCCAATGGTTTCGATGAAAATTATATAGTTTGGTCTTTCCATGGAGAAGGTTCTCCTAAGGTTGAAGTTAGATGCCCTGATGAATCTAGACTTCCCGAGTTTGATTATACAAAGGAAATGCTACATGATACCTTTGCTTATGTGGAGAAAGAACCCGATTCATTGAAATCACTTCTTGAAGAATGTGATAAGCCACTTTACGAAGGGTCAAAGCATAACGCACTTAGTGGATTAATGATATTTCAAAAGTTGAAGGTCAGTTTGGCTGGTCAGATACTAGTTTTAATGCTTTGTTAGGTGCCTTAAAAACTGTTTTACCTGCAAAGAATACAATCCCTAGCTCGATGTATGAGGCAAAGAAGTTGCTAAAAGGAATAGGTCTAGAATATGAGAAGATTCATGCGTGTGAAAATGATTGTGTCCTATTCTGGAATGAACATAAGGATGCTTCTGAATGTCCAACTTGTGGGACATCTCGCTGGAAGAAGAATACAAAACACGTGCCGAGAAAAGTTTTGTGGTATTTCCCTCCCATCCCGAGATTTAGAAGAATGTTCTCGTCACCGGAGATTGCACATGACTTAACTTGGCATGCACAAGGTAAGGTCATTGATGGTAAGCTAACTCATCCTCGCGATTCCCCCTCTTGGAAGCTAGTTGACAACACATGGAAAGAATTTGGAAGAGAAAATCGGAATCTTAGATTAGCCTTGTCTGCTGATGGTATCAATCCTCATAAGTCATTAAGTTCCAAGCATAGTTGTTGGCCGGTTACCCTAATAACATATAATCTACCCTCTTATTTGTGTATGTCAAGAAAATTCATAATGTTGACTCTATTGATATCAGGTCCAAAGCAACCTGGTAACAATATTGACGTCTACTTGGCACCATTGATAGCAGATCTCAAACTCTTGTGGGAAACCGGCGTTAGGACATTTGATGCTTATAAGAAAGAATATTTCAATCTAAGAGCAGTATTACTATGGACTATAAAGGAGATATGGGAAATTGATTATCGCATGTTTACAGTTCCTGTTTTCATGTGTGATTGGGTTGATAGTCGTGGTGTTAAAAAAGATGATTTTGGATTCACAGTGGTCAACTTTGGTAGGCTTGGTAATCAGTCTGAACGCTTCATATTAGCTAGTCAAGCCAGACAAGTTTTTTATGTTCAAGATCAACAGGATAGGAATTTGTCTGTTGTTGGGTTCACACCACATAAGATGTATAAGTACGGAGATGATGATGAAATTGATGATATGTTTGAATTTGATACTCCTGTTGATGTAGAAGACCCAACATTAGCAGATCTTGACGATGATTTTAATTGTACGCGCTCAGATGACGAGGGCATTTTAGTTTAGTCTATTTTGTGGAAAATAAAAAGTTAATTTTATTTTTTGGTATGTTTCTAATCTTAGTTCTTAGCTTAAACTATTTTTTACTCTCATGCATGTTGTGACTAACTATATATATATTCTATTTGAACAGGTTGTTTTTTTGGGCCATGGCCGATTCAGATTCTGATCATTCAAGACATGAAGATCACAAAGATAATTCAAATAATGAAGAATCAGTGACCAAATCACAAAGAGGACCGACAGTAAAATCAAAAACTATCAAACAGAAAATAGTAATTACTTATAATAAAAGAGGTGTCCCAGATGGAGAAGGTGCAAAGAAACTATCTACTTTCGAGGGAGAAGTTGCAAGATCTATGGTTCCCATAAATTATGACTCTTGGTTGGATGTTGGTAAGGAAATAAAGGAAGCTTGTTGGAAATTTGTTTTGGTAAGTCTAAACTTTTGGGTTTAATTAGCTTGATATACAATTTTGTATTGAATTGTTTTGCTATATATTTCAGACACGTTTTGTACTTAACCCAAAGAGTCGGAAGCACAGTCTTCAATCAATTGGGTCAAAGTGGAAAAACTTCAAACACACTCTTTACAAAAACTTCATTTTGGCCAAAAAAGATGATCCTGAGGCAGATTTACTCACTCCTCCTGCTATGTATCCATTCGTGAAAGAGGATGACTGGAAACTTTTTGTAGCACAAAGAACTTCAAAAAAGTGGGAGGTTCGTCAACTTAGGTCAAATACTTTACTGTTTCTTTTTGTAGCACAAAGAACTTCTAACATAGTTTTTATCTTTCTAATGCAGGAGAAAAGTAAAAAGGCTAAGTGTGACATCCGATAATTTCAAGGTTTACTTCCGTTAGACAATTCCGTTAGTTACGTTATAAGTGTTAACTTAGTAACTAATGCCTAACTAGGCCGAATACGTCCACGACCTTTGGTTGATCACCAAACCCGCCCATATATGTTATGTGTTCATTTACTTATAGTTATTATGTGCAATGTGATTTAAATACATGATTTAGTATTGTGAATAGCATGACAATCCATGAACTGTACTTATCTTGCTTAAAATGTAAACTGGTCACTTTTGGGTTTCCAGCGAAACTACCGGGCGAAACTATAGTGTCGCCCAGTTAGCCAACCCTCTGACTAACAGAGCCAGTTTCGCTTGGCCAGCGAAACTGACCAGCGAAACTAGCTCCTGTTATATATTAACATAAAACCCTAGAGATCCCATTTTGCACCATTTACTCAAAACACACACACACTCTCCTGGAACTTCTGGTCAGCCAAGAATCACCACAAGCCGACGTGATCCCAGCCTCGAGACAACATCCATTCGGATCCTAGATCGAATCGTGAGTCTCCCAAAACCATTTTTATGTGTTCTTTATGTGTTTTCTTAAAAAGCATGCTTAAACCTCTATGGAATCACCTGATCTCTTGATATGTTGCTTAGGAATGCTAGATCTGTTATAAAGTCTGCAACTTTACGTTTGAAATCCATCCATAATGAAGATATATGCCATTTTAGTCATTTTAGGTTTAAAATGTGTTTTTGGTGATTTGATGATGAAAAACCCATGTTTAAGGTGTTAAAGCTTACTGTTTTATGTTGGTAAATGATCATACATGCTAAATATTGAATCACATGAAGTATGGAAGCTGTTAGGTTGATTTTTAGGCTGATCTGTGAGTTTTTCGCGACCAGCGACACTGCCTGTTCTCTGGGCGAAATTATGTAGCGAAATTATGTATATCTTCATCCAGCGACACTATGTAGCGAAACTGTAGTGTCGCCGGGTAAACCAACCAGACTTGTCCGAACGAAACTACCGCGCGAAATTCCCTGAACGAAAGTTCAAACCAGTTTCGGGCGAAACTAGGCTAGCGAAACTGTGCCAACAGTTTCGAGCGAAACTAGCCTAGCGAAACTGTGTCATCGGGTATTGCCTAGCGAAAGTGCTGCCCGTGCACACATCGAAACTGCCTAGCGAATCTATACTAGCGAAACTGTGACCAGACCTAAACCCAAACTTGTGCAACTTATTTGAATGTAATGCTATGACTTACATGATTTTGCTATGATGAAACATGCTATGATTTCTGTAATATGTGAACCCTTGTTTATGATCAACCATCGGTGTCGTGTGTCGTTATGTCGTGTCGTAGTTCCAACGTGCTATGTTATGGGCCATAGTGACGATAAGTTAATAGTTAGACACAAAACTAATACTTAAGACCTAAACGTGTTAATAGGTCTTCGTTAAGCTATATTTGGATTAATTAGCAAGTGTAGCTGAGCAACCTAAGGCGAGTTTCACAAACCCTTTAATTGTGAGCCCGTTTGGGTCACAACGCATATACTAAAAACAACGCTGACATTTTGAGGTATCGCCAAAAGGGAAATCTGTTATGGAAGTTGGGGTATTTTATGGGAAGCACTTGCAACTGTCCATCCTTGGGATTTCAACTGAAATCCGCAATCCACTATTCGATAACACTTGGGATTTCAATTAAAATCCGGAAACGACCATTTTGACACTTAAACTCTTTTTGGGATTTCAGATGAAATCCAGAATAAACGTTTTAATATGACTAGTGTAGGTTAAAGTCTAAACCAAATGATATCACATGATTTCTAAGGATGTCTTAAAAACTTAAAAGTCCTCAATTTAGTACTGTTGATCTGAGAAGCGAGGGGATGTTGGGTAGATCTACTGAGGGTTTGACAAACCCTGCTCCGCGGTACACAAATGTGTAACCAACCGGCTGGAGGCCGAACGGGGTTCAATATCAGCCTATTTTAGTTGTGGGCCTCCCAAATGGGACACAACTGGAGGCACCAACCATCGGCAAATGCCGAACTCTGTTACGTCAGCTTTCAACCCTAGTACGACTTCCTTAGTGCATGGAAACCGGATTAGCTACCCGCGATATCGGTTGACCGCCTTAACTTTTACTTAACTAGTGCATATTCGGTAATTCAACACTTGGCAATATTTTGCAAATCTATTACTTATTTATATGTTGATGAATACGATTACGAGACCGGGCCAATGCATGTCATGCCCACCGTGAACTCACCAACCGTTAGGTTGACACTTGTGTGGTTTTCACTTTTGCAGATCGTTGAAGAGTATCCACTGGAGGTTGGCATGGCACAAGA
>JBCNJP010000040.1:182087-303087 GCA_039602395.1 Deinandra increscens subsp. villosa | reverse complement strand
ATTGGTAGTCACTCTAATTATTTGATCTGAAAGTGAACAAATAATCGCTCAACAAATACCAGAAATCCCCGACAAATATAGTGGTTTTTGTAGGGTGTTTGTTGATTGGTGGTTCAAAGAAAATACTCAAATAATGTCATGACTTTTCAAATAGACAGATAGTCGTTCGTTTTCTATGACAGTTTAAAAAGTTAAACACACGTATCAATACTTTAAAATAGTCGAACTACCCTTTGACTTTTGAAGTGGTATGAAAATAGAAGACTTTCGTAAACACATCACTTGTGATCTTAAAATACACTCAAATTATTTGCAATAAAAAAGCGTTAGATAATTGCATTCATATAAATAGAATGATTGATTCTAGTTAATTTGATTTTGACAATTTCAATGAATATTAGAATTGATCTTGAAACGTGTACAGTTTTATCCTCTAGAGATGATGGCACATAATAAACCAAGCCAAGTCAAACATACCGGATATATGTCCCACTCAAATAGGATGACACACATTTTATTATTCAGATATTTTATTTAACTTTTAAAAGTATTTAACATGGAATAAAGTCTTTCACCTTTAATTTCTTGGGTAAAGGTGGGGTATGCATGCGTAAGACATGTTTTTAAATCATAAAACTGACCAATCAAATGTTGCCAATAAGAGAAAAAAATACGTAGAATTAATGTTTTGGTGGTGGGTATGATTGTAAAATGATGTTTAGGCAAAATTTGGATAGTTTTGTGAGGTGGGGACCACCATCAAACGCACATAACTCTCGGCAACAATATGCCGAAAACACCAACTTTAATGTCGAATTGAAGTTTGCCGATGGAGGGGGTATGGTTGCCTAAACATGCCGATTTCGGTACCGAGGGGTATGCCGCACCATACCCCCCACCCTAACATGTTAAAACATTTAAATGACTAATTAAATATTTATTTTGGTCGTATTGTGATTAAATAAATTTTACGTCTAATGGTTCGTAATTATAAAAGTTCAATCCAATAAATTAATATCAGTAGAGAGTCGTTTAATAAAAATTTTGGTTTTGATAAAAATGATAAGAAGGAATCGCAATCATTGGATCTTAATCTAACAAAAAAGGAAATAGGGACAATTTGGTCTTAGCAATCTTTGTTGACTTTTAATTAAGTTTCCCTCATTTTTTAAACATTAATAACTTTCACTTAACAAAAACTACACTATAAAAACGAATTTTTTTTTAATTTTTAAAACGTGTATAGTGTTGCTATATATAATATTAGAAAAATACTCTTATGATTTTTGATGCAATATGACAAAACGATCTGAAAATTATAAAATAGGCTAGATATACAGTCCTTTACTTTTTGTAATAAAGAAAAGCTCAAAATCACACATTAATTCCAGCAGCAACTGTACCAATGATTTTAAGTGCTTTCAATTATAATCAATTTTGGATATATTAAAACTCAAATCAGGCTTACCACGGAAATAAAATCAAATCCGGAATGGAATAGAGTGCTTTGTTAGCAAGTCGTGTTATTGTTTCGGGTCAAATTATTAGTTTATGTTTATTGGGTTTAAAAATATTATTATGGGCCGGAGGCCATGTGAACAATTAGGTGTGTATTAGTCGGGTAGCTCAACCCATATGTTGTGTTTGTGTCAAGTCCCTACCACTAAGTTAGTTATGTTGGTTAACACCGTTAGGTAGTTAGTTGGTTAAAATAACGGTGTTAGTTAGTTACCGTTAGCATGGTGGTATAAATAGAGGGACCTATGTGTAACTTATTATCTAAACGAATTGGAAATAAGAAGTTGGTTTTAAAATCTCTCTCCCTCGTTCTTTCTACTCGATGCATACACACCAGGGCCGGATCTGAGGTGGCGCAGGAGGCGCAAAGGAGCCAGGCCCAATGAATTTTGGGGCACCATATTTTTTTTACAAGTCCATTATATATATATACTAGTCTAGGCCCACTGTCCATTAATAGTCCAACTCATTTTTTTTAATGATTTGATCCAATATATATATATATATATATATATATATATATATATATATATATACACATATATAATGGAGTCCAGCCCAGTTTTTATCTTTGATAAAGAGAAAAAAAGAAAATAAACAAGATTGCAAGAAAAAAAACCCTACGTAAAAAATGTGGATAGAGAGCGATCTGTTAGAGAACATGTCCCAAGATAGACTGAATGGATTAGCAATGATTTCTATAGAGTGTGATATGATGGAGAACATGAATTATGAATCCTTGATCGAAGACTTTGCCACAAAAACGTGAGAAGAGCCGCACGATTTACTTAAATATATTATATTTTGTAGGAGTAATACTTTTATTGCTAGAATGATTTTCTTCGTATTTTTGGCTTTTCGTACTTGATTATGAGATATTATAATATAGGGGCACTCTTTTTTTTCCTGTGCCGGGCCCAAATTTTTCTTGACGTTCTCATAAACGGCACTGATACACACACAACTCAAATCAGTTTTTCCTTCCACATTCACATTCAAAATCAATCACTAAATCAAGTATGTTGAAGACTTTGATCGAGCGAATGAGGAAACGCGATCAAGATGTTGATCGCGATGGAGTTTTCAGTCTTGTAGGTCTTTGATCGCTGTGTGTTGAGATACTAGAGTTAATTACCTGATCATGCAAACTTATTTTGATTACAAAATTAATATTGACAAGTCCATCAACAACAAATACAAAAGGCATATGAGAATTAGAAAAAGGAAAGATTTAAGTAAAGATTGTAGGCTCAAACCGGGTAATCCCAACTCATTACAACACAAGACATCATCATCGCGCAATTAAGGAAACCTATAGCTACCAAAGGAGTACCAACAACCAACTTCTAAACAGCAACCCACTGAATTATAATTCAAAGGTAGAAATCCACATCAAACATAAGAAAACAGTTCAAAAATGGAACGAAAACACATCAGAATAGGCTCAGGAATTAGTTATTCATCACAAAATTGGCATGTGTTACGATGAGGGTTGCGATAAACCAAAGTCTCTCACTTTCCACTCATCACAGCCATCGCAGCCAAAAGTTGAAAAGTATGAATAAATCGCTATAGCCTTATTTACTAAAATTAGTTATTCATCACAACCCTGCATTTAGGAGAGTTTTTTTTTATCAAATTAGTGTTGGTGAAAAACTTATTTACTAAAATGGTGTTCCTAGAAAAGTATTTATCAAAATAGTGTTTTCTAAAAACATTTTATTCTCACTCCTAACCTTATTGGATAAAATATGTTTCCATAAATTTCACTTACTTATTACTTTTATTTATATTTTTTTATTTTTGACAAACTTTATTCCCCCAAAAAAAAAAAATTATCCCACAAGATCTATTTTTTCTGAAATACGTTATATATTACAAAATTTTTAGTTATTTAGTTAAGTTTTATAGAAATATACTTTTATATTCTATAACACATGCATTTTCTTATTACACTTTAAAACTATTTGATCAAGAAATTCTATAAAACGTTATATAAAAGTGCATTTTTATTTTCTATTTAAAATATTTTTTTCCTTATTATATTGGTGAACATTCTTAGAAACATTTCTAAAATATATATATACATATATAAACTCATATAAAACTCCAATATTTTTTTAAAAAACTAAAAGTAATTTTTATAACTAACACCGTAAAAAAAGCTTTTTACAGTGGATTTTTTGGATCGTTTTATAAAAATGCACTGTTATGAATCGTTTTATAATATAGAAAACCAAAATGCATTGTTATGAATCGTTTTATAAAATTTCTTTATCAAATATTTTTATAAATGTAATAAGAAAAAGTATGTTTTATAAAATATAAAAGTATATTGTTAAAAATGTTTTTATCAAAAACCAAGTCAAAAATTAAATTATAATAATTTTTTCTTAACTTCGCCTAAATAACTTAAAAATTATGATAACTAGAACATTTTAGAGAAAAACGTTCTTGTTCAGTGGATTTTTTGGGTAATAAACCTCGGACGAAAATGAAAAATTATTAATAATAATAAGTAAAAGTGAAACTTTATGGAAATATTATTTATCGAATAAGGTTAGGAGAGAGGAATAAAATGTTTCTAGAAAACACTATTTTAGTAAATAGTTTTCAAGGAACACCATTTTGGTAAATAAGTTTTCCACCAACACCAATTTGGTCAAAAACTCCATTTAGGAAGACATCGCCGCCACAGTTCACGATAACCATCAACGAAAAAAGATCGACAACGTAAAGCAACAGCAGATCCGATACATAAATACCAATAAGTAACCATCGCATAAAACATGAGCTTTTGCTCTCTAGATGAACGTCGCCGCTTCAACGCACAACTGTTAAGCCGGCCGAGGACTACCCTCACCCGAAACGGAGCAACGACGCAATCTGCAACTTCTGATCTAAGGCGCAAAGTCGAACAAAAAATATATCTATGCCATAAACGATGCAGATCCGTAAATCAGAAGTTAAAAAGATGAAGATTTGAGAGAGGGAGAGAGAGAGAGAGATAGTAAGACAAAGAGAAGATCTGCAAATTTCAAGAAAGAAGAGAGAGAGGCATCTGGTTAATTTTAAGGTTGTTCAGAAAGTTCAAAACTCGAAACTCGTTCGAACTTGCTCGAAAAATATTCAAAAAATGCTCGTTCGATTGTCGCTCGCTTTAAAAACGAACCGAGCGGCTCGGTTCGATTTGTAAAACGAACCATGTATGAGCATAGGTGCGCTCGCTCGATTCTCGCTCAGTTTGCTTGAATTATGTAAAATATATATTTATATGTTTATTCATATATATAGATTTAATTATTTATATTATATATTTTTATTATTTCTTTTATCAATTATAATTTTGTTATGTAAGGAATTAGGATTGGAATTTGGATGTAAGTTTAATAAGTTAGTTTATCTTCTTTGTAGCATCCATTCTCTCCAACCTCCTCCATTCTCTCCAGCCCCCTTCATTGTCGTTGTTTTTATTAATATTTGTATAATTCTTTCTTATATAGAATATCTTCTCACAAAGAATCCAATGGTATCGAGACTTCTCATGTTGAATTAAGTTATGGAGAGAGTGTTGAGTTAGTTGATGAAGTAACAAATGGGGAGAACGTAAGTAAAGATGTTGGTGTAACTAGAAAGGGAACGAAAGAATAGTTCTGAAGCACATCCAAGTTTTGTAGACACCAAGGACATGTACAAAGGGAAAATAGTAAAAAAAAAACAAAAAACAAACAAACAGTGCATTCATTACAATTATATCACTTCATATTAGTGTTAGTTAGTCTAATAAAATACAAACAAGACTAGTGTGTTCGTTATCGGACACATGTGTTAAAATTGAAAATATGGATGAAGGTGTTATGTCAAATCATCACCCATCGTCACTTTCCTTTTTGTTCTGCGACGCTCAGAATTTGCTCGATGATCGCTCGAAAAATACTTGGATCGAAAGTCGCTCGTTCGATTTTGGATCGGTTGAAAATATGCTCGGTTTGGATCGGTTCAGTTGTAAACGAACCAAGCACGAGCAAAGGTCCGTTCGGTTCGGTTCGGATCGTGAACAACCCTAGTTAAATCAGAGAAACAGGCTATTAAATTGATGACTACACGCGTAAATGAAAGCTTTAACTGGAGGTTCACGCTTTTTTTATTGTTATACGCGTTTAATATTGATCCAACCTAACCAATGATGATGAAGCACTACAAAGATAAGCCAATAGAAAAATAAAAAAGTTACATCTGGCATCTACAGTTCCCTTTAAGTGTACACGTTGGAGTTTTAAATTAATATATAAGGTAATAAGGCTAGTTGTTATGATGGGGCGATACTCTCTTTATAACGTTCATGGTGTCAGAAGCGTAGTGGTGGTAGTATTCATGGCATCGACGGTTATGAGAGGGTGAAGCTTGATGGTGACAGCGCCAAAGAAAGGAGGAGGAGTTGATGGAGCCGACGGGAGCGGTGTTTGGGACGTTGTAGGAACGTCATGTGGGCATTTTACGACTACTACGAATAACCTTAATTAGTAATAGAAAATAAGTATACATAATTTAATCATTTGATGTCACCTCCGGCATTTTTTAGATAATAAATGGGTTAATTTTATCTAAAAACCTACGAATTCTATAGTCTCTAAAATATTTTCTTACTCAACCTGAGTTCATTGTTCAACTGTTTAAGGGAGTGTTTAAGATTGAGCTTCAAAAATGCTTATTGATTTATTAGTTTTTTTAGATAGTTAAAATAGTGTTTGGCAAACTTAAAAAGCAATTTTCGTTTTTAACTATCTATAAAGGGTCGAAAAACCATTTTAAAAAACTATAAAAACTTGGTTTTTTTAAAGTGTTTTTTGCTTTATGATACTTTAATTCTCTCATTTAACTTTATACTTACCAAACCTTAGGGAGAGGTTCAAATGAGAAGTTTGTTTTGGGTAAAAAGGATAAGAAGGAATTTCAGCCATTGGATCTTTGATCTAATTAGAAAAGGAAGGAGGGGTATTTTAGTTTTAGCCACTTTTGTTGACTTTTTACCTACTTCCCTCATTTTTTTTCAAACCTTCATAACTTTCACATACGACATTATTTTTTAAAAAAAATTACACCATAAAAACGAGCATTTTTTTATCTTTAAAACGCGTATAGTATTGCTATATAAAAAATGAAAAAAAAAATAATCTTTTAATTTTTGACACACAATGTTCAGGTCATTGTTGTTGGAAACAAGGGTGTCCTGACCCGACGAATTAACGAACCCGACCGATATTGACCCGTAAGAGTTACATCCGGGTCAACGGACTATTAAATCTAATTAATTGTTAATTAGTATTAATCGAACTAAATGGTGAATTAAATAAATACTAATTACTTATTTAATTAAAACGACAAACTTTATCGGTTCAAAATTACTCGCTAATTAAAAGACGGACCGATCAGTTGTTACCGGATTAACAGACTGATCGGTTGGTGGATTAAAGGGGAATCGCGACCGAGCCCAGTCCGTCAGGAGCCCCGGTCCGCGATTTAATTAATAAAGAGAGAGAGGGTAGATTGCAGAAGAAGTTACAAAACCCTAATCCCTCACTCTCTCTCCCTCTGCGCCGATCCCAGCCGAAGCTGGCCTCCCCACCGCCGCCGTCCGATCGCCGCTACCACCTCCACCGCAGCCTCCTTGTGATCTCCGATGGATCCCCGTCTTGCTAGTTTTTGCGTCCGACTCGATAGCGAAGCCATCGCAGCCCGAGCCGAAGCCGCAGCCCGAGCCGCCGCCGCGACCCAAGCCGCCGACGCGACCCAAGCCGCCGCCGCTGCTCCCTTCGCGCCGCCGCGCGACCACCGACCGGTGGTCCTCGCGCTGCCGGCGCAGCCGAGGCCACCCCGTCCGGTTCCGTCGTCGTGGCCCGCGTCCCTCTACCCGCCGGCCGTCGCCATCGTGTCACCTCCGGTCACCGGTGAAGCGATAATTGTGGGGACCGTTCCGGTCACCATTCCGACGGAGAAAAGTTTGTCATCGCCGCCCGTGGTTTCTCTGCCACCGCCGCCACCACTACCGCCGCCGCATTCCGCCGCCGCCGTTGTTGATGATCTGTCTCGTAGGTTCGAGTCAGACGTCTCAGTTCGTCCTAGCGCGAGACCGTTGAATCCGGGTGTCTCGAGCGGTTGCTCGGATCCCGCCAAGGTATATCTAACTCGTTTAGATATTTAATTTAACCTATTTATTTATTTTGAATAAATGTTTTTCTGTGTTTGTCGTGTACGGTGATTGATCTTGTTACAGTTGTATCTGCGCGTTTAAATTATATCGTTTCCGCTGCTAAATTAATATAGTATTAATTTTATATTAAATCGGATTTAATAAAATTAAAATCGGTAACCCGGATATCCACTGTAAAACCCAACAATTGTGTCATTGTGTTAAAATGTTCAGATCATTGTGTCATTGTGTCGTCGTGTCAAAAGTATATATAGTGTTGCTATATATAAAATTAAATACTCTTTCGGTTTCTGGCACCATATGAAACAATGATCTAACCATTTTGCACAATATGACACAATGATTTGAACATTTTTGACATAATATGACACAATAATCTAAACATTTTGACACAATGACACAATGACACAATGACACAATGATCTGAACATTTTAATACAATCGAAAGAGTAATTTTTTTTTAATTTTATATATAACAACACTGTACGCGTTTTAAAGATAAAAAACGCTCGTTATTATGGTGTAATTTTTTTTAAAAAATAATGTCGTATGTAAGAGTTATGAAAGTTTAAAAAATAGGGGAAATTTGATAAAAAGTCAAAAATACCCTTCTATCTATTGTTTTATTTAGCTTTTCTCTCTAATTCTACCCAGGAAAATTTGTGGCCATAAATCTTCATTTAATTGAAGATCTAATGGCTAAGATTCCTTCTTATCCTTCTTATCCAAACTAAACTTCTCACAATAACCCCACCCCCAAACCTTATACCCACATAACCCTTTTTAATCATTTACATATAAAATAGACAACCCCACAACAAAAGCTAAATCAAACACTTTTTAAAAAGATTATTTTTGAAAAATTATGGGAAATAAGCACTTTTAGACTTTTTTTAACGGTTAAATTATCAAAAAAAATACACCACTCCTAAATATTGAGGTTAAATTTTAAAGCAATTTCAAACACCCTCTAAAACAACATGTTCTAGAAAAATAAAAAAAAAGGTATGAGACCACCTATATTAGGTCACTGGGGTATAACGGCGTGGAGAAGGGCGTGAAGTCCATAACGCCAGTTCAACGGTGTGATAAACCACCCATGGGAGGCGTTCTCCTTTGCCGTGAAAGAGGGGCGTGGAGTTTTTCACGGGCATGAAGGAGAGGGGGGTTGGGTATTGTTCCAATGGCCGGATTAATGCCACCTAATTTCTTTTTATTTTTTATTTATTTATACCAATAAAAATAGCTCATCACACTACATAATGTATACCATTATCACAATACCCAAATGGTATTATCCAGTTATCGTTCATGTGATATCATCACACCATCCATCACATAATATATACCACATGCCCTTAAATAGCGAAATGACACCGCAGTCTGACCTTACCCAGAGCCCGGGCAAAGTGGAAACTAAGTTCAACAACTCGAATCAAATCCTAGTATTTTATTATTATCTGTTTAAGCCTTAAAATTTAATCGTATAATTTTTTAAAACCGGGGAAGGAATAAAGCACATAATTCAAACTTTGATAATTGATCGTTAAGGAAAATAGTTTAGTAACCCAATATAATTTTTGAGATGAATTATAGTTAACTTTCTGACCTCACGAATACTAGGGTAGGGCTTGTCCGAGTGGTTTAGGTTATTGATTCGAACCCAGAGCCCAACCAGATTTTATTATAGTGAGTCTGAGGGCGGTGGGCTACCCAGCACGTACGAGTGTATGCTTTTGTCCTTTACGCTTGACTGCTCGTGAATATATGGAGTGTCTTTTGCCATTGAGTTACTTGGATAGTCGGGCATCATTTTGTTCGCCGTTAAAAAAAAAAAAAAAAAAACCTGAGTATATACGCAAAGTTCAGCAAAATGTTACCGCTAAAGTTTAGAATGTATTGGAACAATAAACCACTAGTCATTAGTCACATATTAATTATTCACTCGCACACTCACTAAAATACCACTCCCCTCTTCTATGAGCATATCAATTTCCCTTATATAGTCAAAAAGTCGATCTTGAATCTAGAGTTTATTAGTTTCATGATGAATTGTGTTTTTATTTCTCATAAAAATCAACTTAAAGGTTGGAGACGGAACTCATTGAAGAAATTGTTGAAGACCTCGACACTCGATTAGGTGGACCATTAGAGACTACTACTCCGCCACCACTTATTGGGATGGAATATAACATCAAGCTTATCACTTCATGGCTAAGAGATGGATCTTCCCAAACCGTAGATGTACTCACTATTTTTGGTGTGGGCGGGATAGGGAAGACATCTTTAGCCAACTACGTGTACAAGTTGCATCATCGTGAATTCACATGTTGCAGCTTTGTTCGAGATATCAGCGGGAAACCTGATGAACCTTCGAAAGGGCTGCTTAATTTACAGGAAAAACTTTATAGTGATATCTCGAAAAGAAAATCGACTCGAGTGTACGATGTTTCTGAATACACCTCTAAGATTGGGGAAAAACTAGCAAGTGAGAAGGTGCTTCTTGTTCTTGACGATATTTGTAGCCATGAGCAGTTGGATGTGTTTCTCAGTGGTAACCAAGGTTTTTCTCAAGGAAGCAAAATAATAGTAACAACAAAGAACGCCTCTTTAACAGAACAGTGCGCATTATTCAATCTACAAATTCAACCCATGCATACAAAGATCTTACTTGAGGGCTTACGGGATTGTGAATCACTAGAGCTTTTATGCATTCATGCATTTAAGTGCCATAAGCCCGAAGAAGGTTATAAAGAGGTTTCAGAAGAAGTTGTGAAGTATTGTGGTGGACTTCCATTGGCTCTTAAAGTTCTTGGAAGCTCCCTAAATAAGCGGGATGTAGCATATTGGAAAAATTGCATAAAACAGCTAGGGAAAGAGCCTAACTTCAAAGTTCAAAAGGTATTGAAGATGAGCTTTGATTCCTTGCCAACCAAAAATGATAAGGACTTGTTTAAGCATATTGCTTCTTTCTTTGTGGGAAGAGATAGATATTTGACGGAAACAATTCTAAATGCATGTGATATAAACACAACATGTGGGTTCATAAATCTCATTGAAAGATGCCTTCTTAGAATCACATGGGATAACATGTTGACGATGCATTCATTGATTCAAGAGATGGGAAGGGATGTTGTACGTCAAGAATCACCCAACAAACCATGGAAGCGAAGTCGATTATGGTGTCATGAGGAGTCATTCAAAGTGCTAAAACAAAAAGTGGTAAATGGCTATGCATTCTTTTTTGTTCTATGCATGTTCTAAGATTTTCTTTTTTGTCTATATATGTAAACAACCTTTATTTTTTGTTTCATTTGCTTCTTCTCAGGGCACAAAAAATGTTCTTGGCCTTGCTCTTAACATGAGGGTACTTGAGAAAGAAAAGTTACATGGATCATTGGAGCTGGAAACAGATGCATTGAGTAACATGAATAATCTAATGCTTCTTCAACTCAATTATGTAAAAATCAATGGGCCATATGAGAATATTTCAAAAGAATTAAGATGGTTGTGTATGCGTGGTTTCTATTTGAAGTCTATACCTTCAGACTTACCTATGGAGAATCTGGTTGTTCTTGACATGTCACATAGCAAGATTCAATCATTTGCCATGTCTTATCCTAGCTCACAACGATTTGCAAAGAGGCAAAAGGTAACTAAGAGAGTATTATGAACGTAGTTGATTTCCTTGTGATATTCTATGTTGAGTTTATATATTCACGAATTACTTGTTTTAACTTTCGATTACTTCAGAGGTTGGTTGGATCAAGCTCAAAACACAAGTGTTTGCTTGGATCGTTGAAGATTCTTGATTTGAGTTTCTGTAAACAACTTCATAGTCTTGGTGGTTTTTTCGAACTCCCTGCACTTGAGAAGCTGATAATCTCAAATTGCATAAGTTTGATTCAGATCGATGAATTCATAGAACGTTGTGTTGAACTTTTCTTCCTTGATTTGAGCAACTGCAAGAAGCTTGAAAAGCTTCCAAGAAGTTTACGCAAGTTAAAGAAGATGAACACATTATTAATAGATGGTTGTGGTCTTGGTGTTTTTCCAACTGAGTTGAGGGCCATGGATTCATTACAAACCCTCACAGCCAAGAACAATGGCAGAAACTTAGAAACCTCTTGCTCTGCCGGTATGGAGGTTATAGTGAGAGATATGAAGTCTTTTGTGAGTTTTTTGCCGGTATCTTTAGTACGCTTGTCGCTTATAAATAATAAATTGACAGACAAATCATTTTCCATGGACTTCAGTAGCCTC
Source organism: Deinandra increscens subsp. villosa (assembly GCA_039602395.1). NCBI lineage: Eukaryota > Viridiplantae > Streptophyta > Magnoliopsida > Asterales > Asteraceae > Deinandra > Deinandra increscens. The sequence continues at coordinate 291,095 of JBCNJP010000040.1, read as the reverse complement.
TCTGTGTTGAAGAAGCTGTATTTAGATAGAAATCCAATTACTATAATGCCTGCTTGTGTGAGCAGCCTTCCTAGGCTTGAATTTCTTGGTATGGATAGATGTGAAAAGTTGAAGACGGTCGCACAACCTCCACGTACATTGAGAAGGTTGTCACTCTCTTTTAGTAACCGTGTCACCAGTATTTTGTTTCATCCTGAAACCTCCGAACTCTCCTTAACTTTGCATTCACTATGCATGAGGAATTCATCTTTTGAAATTGAAGGCGTGATCAAAATCCAACCTTTGGCGGATATTGAGGAAAAGGTACTACGTAGTATGGGCTGGACTAATTTAAAGTCAATACAGAATCAGAAGGTGAATAAGTTGTCAAGTTTATGGAGAGAAGAATTAGAAACTCACGTTCAGGTTTCTCTAATTGTATTTCAATATATCTATGAATAATTTGAATATATCTTTATATATTATAAATTACCCAAGCTTTTATTTTAACAGATGTACTATGAATTCGGAATTTTTAGCACAATTTATGGAGGGAAAGAGATGCCAAATTGGATTAGAACCAGCAGCAAGGGATCATCAATACCATTTACCATCCCATCTTCTCTTAAAAAACTTAGAGGATTAAATTTCTGCTATGTGCTGGAAAAATTATCAAACTCGGATGAGCCTTTTGACTTGCCAATGATAATAATTAGTAACATAACAACCGAATGCACCTGGATTTACGAGACATATATTTCTAAAGTCGATGTGGCTGAAGGGAGTGTGATATTTTTAAGCCATTGGATGTTTGGTAAGAATGAGATGAAAGATGGTGACCAACTTATTATTTCCCTGGCAAACAGGTTCGAAAAAGAAGTTGGCAGTATTAAGAAGTGTGGGATTAGTCTTGAGTATGAAAAAGAAGGAAGGGAAGAAGATGTGTTGGGTTATTACAAATCATGGAATCACATCATTGGTGGTGATCTCTCTGCTTTTCAAACAGCCACGGGAGAATACATCCTATGGTACCGGAACTTCTTCCATAATGGCCTCGAAGGACATAGATTTTATTATTCTTTCGTTGCACAGTCTGACTATTCAATTAGAGGTACATTTCATTCTATTGATACTATTAGACATATATATTATTATGTATTTAGTAAATTTGTATGGGTGTATTCCGTAAATATTGTAACCATATATTGAGGGTGTATCAATGAGAATAAGGAAGCAATTATTTCCTAACATGGTATCAACCCTAATACCGATCCTCTCTCTCTAAACCCCTCTGCCGCCGGCGACTCTCCCCCCTCACGTTTCCGATCAGCCCTCATTCACCTCCTCTATCCCTCCAATCTTCTCACCATGACTACTATCCACCCCGCTCTCACTGTCACCGATAATATCAAGAACTTCATTCCTCTCCCTCTTGAGACGAAAACCGGTCGCTATAATCAATGGAAGTCGTTGTTTCAAATCCATTGTCGTGCGTTTGATTGCGCGGAACATCTCGAGAGCTCCACCCCTCCTGCCTCTGTCGCTGGCCCAGATGGAAAACTCGTCAAGGTTGACGAAGTCCTGTGGAAGCGTATTGACGCTACGGTGTTACAATGGATATACGGGACAATATCCCTCGATCTTCTTTCTACAGTGCTAAAAGATGATGCTACCGCTTGCTCCGCGTGGAAAACACTCAAAGAGGTGTTCAATGACAATGAAAGCTCCCGTGCTCTACAACTGGAACATCTTTTGGTAAACACTAAGCTTGAATCCTATACCGATATTTCCTCGTATTGTCAAGCTATAAAGGAAATATGTGATCAACTGTCCAATGTGAATGCCCCTGTCTCCAACCAACGCATGGTGCTCCAACTAATTTCGGGTCTCACCAAATCTTTTGATGGCGTTGCGATGCTCATCCAACAAACAAACCCGCTACCAGATTTCTTCGAAGCCCGATCTAAACTTATCCTTGAAGAATCTCGCAAAGCTCGCCTCAATACCAATAACCCCACTGCCCTACACACTACTGCCTCTGCTGTCCCAAACCCACCCACCGAACCCACCGAACAGCCACCTTACACCCCTCCCACCTTCGGGGGCAGGGGGTATTATCGAGGGAACACCAACCGGGGACGCGGAAACTTTCGAACCTCCCACAACCGCAACCGTGGAGGCCACTCTCGGGCTCGCGGACGCGGAACACACCCTCCTGCTCACCCCACACCCTCCTTTACTACACAACCCCCCCCCGGCTACTCATGGCAACTTTGCCCCAACCCCCCACCCGTCCCGTACCCGACTATGGCTCAACCGAAACCCGCCTACGGCCGCGGTACTCCCTCTACTTCCGCGTCACCCGGGATCCTTGGACCCGCACCTCAGGCCTTTTATGGAGCACAGGGCTATGACAGTTACCATACTCCAACTTACTTGGAGCCTGGATCACATACTCAGACTCTTCAACCAACCGCTACCTGGTATCTAGACTCGGGCGCTACGCATCACATGGCACACAATGCAGGTAAACTCTACTCTTATGTCAATAATAGCAGGTTGAATAATATCGTTGTCGGTAACGGTGACACAATTCCCATACACGGTACCGGCTCCACCACTCTCCCGCCACCATTTCCGAACTTACACCTTAAAAACATTCTTTTCTCCCCTCACCTTGTCACAAACCTTTTATCGGTTAGACGTTTAACTAGAGACAATAATATTTCTATTGAGTTTGACGCTTTTGGTTTTCTTGTGAAGGACTACCGGACGCAGACTCCTATCCTCCGATGTAACAGCACCGGGGAGCTCTACCCCCTTCATCCTCAACTTCTCTCCTCTCCCTCCGCATCCACATTTGCTGCCTCTGCTCAAGACACTTGGCATTTTCGTTTAGGCCACCCCGACCATGATTTACTTACATTTTTGCATAAGAATAAAAGTATTGATGTAATGAACAATTTGAATAATTCGTTATGTCAATCGTGTGTGCTTGGTAAACATATGAAATTGCCATTTTATGATTCTGTCTCTAGTACGTCCTCTCCGTTTGACATTATACACAGTGACCTTTGGACATCCCCGGTCACCATCACCGGGGGCCACAAATATTACATTTTATTTTTGGATGACTATACAAATTATTTGTGGACTTACCCCATCTCGCAAAAATCCTTTGTCTTCACCATCTTCTCTACATTTTACACCATGATTGAATCCCAATTTAATCGAAAAATTAAGTCACTTCAGTGTGATAATGGGACTGAGTTTAATAACCACACATTCCACAATTTTTGCAAACAAAAAGGCATGCAATTCTGTTTTTCTTGTCCTTACACCTCCTCTCAAAACGGGAAATCGGAACGCAAAATTCGATCAATCAACAATATTGTCCGTACCATTTTAAACCATGCCTCCATACCCCACAACCTTTGGCACCATGCCGTCCAAAATGCCACCTACCTCCTCAATATTCTTCCATCTAAAACCAAATCTTTTCTCACCCCTACTTATCTCCTATATCACAAATACCCTTCTTACACACACCTTCGCACCTTCGGGTGCCTCTGTTACCCCCTTCTACCATCCCCAACTATCCACAAACTTCAACCTCGCTCTCTACCTTGTGTATTCCTTGGCTATCCTTCTAACCATCGTGGCTACAAATGTTTTGACATAACCACGCAACGCATCATTCTCTCTCGCCATGTCCTATTTGACGAGACCATCTTTCCTTATTCTATGCCCTCTACCACTCCACCCATTCCTGACCAATCGGATCCACACATCTCCCTGTGGAACCAACCACCACCACCCCACCCGCCCATACATGCTGCCAACCCAACCTCTCCGCCCCACTCTCCTATTTCGGCCCAAACATCCCCCTCGTCTAGCCCCACTTCGGCCCACATCTCTCCTCCAAATTCCGGCCCTACGGCCCATGTCCCCACACCGCCTTCCCATTCTGCGCCTCACAATAGTAATCCCCACCCTCCATCTGGTTCTTCGTCATCAGGCACGACCTCGACGAACCCAATCCCCCCTGCCTCTTCTTCTCGCACCATTCATACCCGTAGCAAATCGGGAATATTTAAACCAAAAACCCCATTCAATCTTCACACCTCATCTAGCCTCGAACCCATTCCGAAATCCCCGACCGATGCCTTAGCCAACCCTACGTGGTACCGTGCCATGCACGATGAGTTTACTGCTCTTATCGATAATAAGACGTGGGAGTTAGTACCTCGCGATCCTAACATGAACATAGTGCGGTGCATATGGTTATTTAAACATAAATTTAAGGCTGACGGTTCTCTTGAGCGCTATAAAGCGCGTCTTGTTTGTGATGGCAGGTCTCAGCAGGTGGGGATCGATTGTCAAGATACCTTCAGTCTAGTGGTCAAACCGGCTACTATCCGGACAGTACTCAGCCTTGCCTTGGCCAACCACTGGAACATCAGTCAACTTGACGTTAAGAATGCTTTTCTCCATGGTTTTCTATCCGAGACAGTTTTCATGCATCAACCCATGGGTTTCCGACACCCTCAGTTCCCCGATCATGTTTGTCGCCTGAAGAAATCTCTATATGGCCTCAAGCAGGCACCGCGTGCGTGGTACCAGCGGTTCACGGATTATGTTTCCACAATTGGATTTCATCACAGTCTCTGCGACCATTCGCTGTTTCTCTTTCTTCAAGGCTCCGAAGTGGCCTACATCTTGCTTTACGTGGATGATATTATACGCATCACTTCGTCATCCACGCTAAAAACACACATCATGGGACATCTTTCTCGTGAATTTGCAATGAAGGATTTGGGAGACTTATCATATTTTTTGGGGGTTTCTGTCACTCGTCAGGGGGACACTATGTTCCTCAATCAAACGAAGTATGCCACAGAAATATTGGAACGTGCGAAAATGTCTGCCTGTAACCCTTGCGCTACACCTGTTGACACTGCGGGGAAACTGACGAGTGATGCTGGAAAGCCTGTTGACGACCCCACATTTTTTCGTAGTCTGGCCGGCGCCCTGCAATATCTCACATTTACTAGACCGGACATCTCGTATGCGGTCCAGCAGGTATGTATTCATATGCATGATCCCCGTGTCGGTCACCTTAATGCTCTCAAACGCATTCTGCGGTATGTTAAAGGAACTGTTCATATGGGTCTCCACATGCGGGGTTCTTCAGATCGTTCTCTTGTGTCCTATACCAATGCTGACTGTGCAGGTTGCCCGGACACCCGTCGCTCTACGTCAATCTACTGCGTTTTTTATGGGGACAACCTGCTCTCGTGGTCGTCCAAAAGACAGACGACTGTGTCTAGATCGAGTGCGGAGGCCGAGTACCGGGGCGTAGCTCATGTCGTTGCCGAGATAAGTTGGCTGCGTAATCTTCTATTGGAACTCGGACATCCTCCGACACGTGCTTCTCTAGTTTACTGTGATAATGTGAGTGCACTTTATATGTCCGAGAATCCCATTCAACATCAACGGACGAAACACATAGAGATCGACCTACATTTCGTCCGAGAAAAGGTTCAGCGAGGGCTCGTTTGTGTTTATCATGTTCCGTCACGTTACCAAATTGCGGATATCTTTACGAAAGGCTTACCTCGCGTTCTATTTGAAGACTTCCGTTCCAGCCTTAGCCTTCGTTCCCCTCCGGCTTCGGCTGAGGGGGTATATTAGACATATATATTATTATGTATTTAGTAAATTTGTATGGGTGTATTCCGTAAATATTGTAACCATATATTGAGGGTGTATCAATGAGAATAAGGAAGCAATTATTTCCTAACAGATACGCTATTTCACTGCAGAGAATGGACATCTAAACATCCTCCAAGTGGACATTCATGATTTATTATTAACATATTACTTTCTATCTAATTTTATAGGAAAAAGAATCGGATTTAGAGATTTATGTCAACAGAAGTATGGTTTGGAGGTGCAAGAGATGTGTAAGGAAATACTCTTCCTTGTGATTACGGTTAAAGACGGTTATCACGGACGATTGTTGTAAAGGTTTGATGTTTTCGAAGAAGATAAAAAACCTGATGAAGTTGAGTTCTTCCGGAATGAGAGTTCATCCGGATTGACGTTCACATCATACTTTTTTCGGATGTTGTCACATCTGCTTTATGTCATAGATACAGGCATGTTTCTAAACACCAGACACTATTAGCTGTGGACGCCTCTCCATATGTCGTTCAGTTGTTTTATTGATAACCAGTATGTCGACCCCTCCACGTTACGGGGTGGATATCGATTTTAGAAAGTGTAAAAATGTACAAAAATTTATGAAAAAGGTTTTTTGGAAGTTAGGAGTAAACTTGTATCCAACTACAATATTTATAATTACAATGATTACGAAAATATAGTAACAATCCAAACTAATTTTTTTTAGAAAAGTCACAATGCAATAGATAATAATTTTAATCCTATTTATCTTCACCAATTGTATCAATTTATACCTGTAAATAAAATAAAAAGTTAAAATGTTAGAAAAACTTAAAGAAAAAAATTTATTTATGAAAAAGAAAACCATATTATAATTGTGAAGTGAAAAGTCATAAAAATAAAAATTTTATATGAAAACATGTAGTTTCAAAAAAATATTTATCACTGTCAGAGATCATCGAAAGTATCCAGAATACAACGGCCGTGGCGAAACGCCAGCCACCAAACCATATGATGTGTTGCAAAACACATAGGTTTTCCTTTGCGTTTTTGAGTCGTTTTGTGAGTCTTTTGAGTCATTTTCCTTAAGCTTTTAGTTAAATGTGAGTTTTAGTGTCTTAATGTGTGTTTCGTGGTAAAGTTGCAGGTTTGGTACGATTCCCGAGAGAAACGAGCATTGGAGAAGAATTGAAGAGGAAAAGAAGCAAAAGTGCTGAAATTCAAGCACCAGGCGTATCGCCTGGTGCCCAAGAAGATGCAAGCGATACGCTTGCTGCGAGAAAGTCAAAGGCGGTGTAAAAATCGTTGACCCGACTATTTTGTCGATTTGTGGGTCCAGGCGTATCGCCTTCTGATCAGGAGACCTCCAAGCGATACGCTTGGAGGCTAATTTTCTGGGAAACCCTAATTTCGCAATTATAAATAGAACCCGAATTCTCCAGTCGATGACACTCGATTCTGCCGTAACTCAGAGCCTTAGGAGACGATTTTCAGAGCAGGAACTCAAGAGGGAAGCATCTGGGAGCATAGGATTGAAGCATTCAACATCTAAACGCTTTCCCGGGTTCTTAATCTTTCGTTTTAGCTTTCGTTTTTCATAGACCAGATCATGTTCCTGAATGTTATTGCTATTTTTATGATGAACTCAGATACGTTAAGTGTTATTGGCTAAATTTTTTGTACCATCTAGACCAATTGATGATTAGTTAGTGTTTTTCGACTTTTCCTTGATTGTGACAATTATTCGATGTGTTGATAATCTATTGAAATTCCTATAACCTGCTATGATTATTGCGTATGCGTATTGTGATTAGGGTTTTGATTATTGATTGGTGTTTGTGTTGCCTTCGAATGTATTTCGGGTCGGGTAATGCATCTAAAGGTGTTAGCTTTAGGGTTTTCATCTAAGGAATAGTTTAGGAGACGTCCCGAACTAGAACATTGGTTAGTAATCATTATCTTGGTTGCCTTATTCTGCCTTGGTTAGAACTTAAAAGGGGATAGCCTTGTCAATTAGTTGGGTTGGTTAATTGTCTAGATTAGGATTGTCTCAAAAGGAAGTCCCCTAGATTAGTTAGCTAATTTGCTAGTTGTGATTTTCATAGTGGTTAGAGGTAGCTCCTATTGCCTTAAGGTGCCTTAGATTAGTTTCGCGGGTGGTTAGGGTAATTGAATTGGGAAATACTCAAAAGGTGAACGAATTAATTGAGCGGTAGAATTATCGGTTAGGATGTACTTAAAAGGTGAACTAACTAATCAGTGAGCGTTTTCCAACCGTTAGGATTCTTATCAGTTACGTCCGGAGAGGATTTCGGGGGCTCGTAGGTTTCTTATAGGTTGTATCCTTTGATCCTGATTTAATCGGAATTGTCAAAGTTAAGGGGAAGTCGTTAGCTTTAACTAGGATTCTAGGTCTAGGTGGTATTTCTCGTCATATCTGGTTTTCGTCTCTAGGGTTTGAGTTTGTGGTTTGCTTTCCATTTTTAGTAATTTTCATTTTTAGCAGTTTCTATTTTTAGTAAGTTTAAGTAATTAGTTAATTTTAGTTAATTTAATTAGTTAATCAATTCTCCAAATCAAAAACCAATTTTCATCAATTAATCAGTAATTTATTTTTCTTAGTTAATTTTGTCTTTTTAATGTCTCTAGGGTTCGACCTCGGTTTACCATTTGCTATTCTACATTTGATAGGTCCACTTGCCTGTTGAGTCGGTCTAGTTTTAGGTTAATTGAGTTTAAATTAGTGTGTCTAGGTCTAGGATAATTTAGTTTATTTTTATAGATCGATTTTTGCACATCACCATATAAACCCAAATTATCACAGTCAAGTTCATAAAAATCATCCTAAAGTCACAACCGATCATTTTTTATATAAATCTTGTAGGCTCAGAAAAATATCACCACTGCCAAACAAAATAAATAAATGTTGGCGGTACATTGAGAACGACAACCACCAAACCACCGTCAAGTAGAAGTCAAATGTGAATATCGTCGTAGCCAATTTTAAACCCACAAACACAGCCAAAACCATATTAACAACCATCAATAAGTAAGCCGGTGTTCAAAAAGATGCCCAATAGGAAAATCCCATTCATAGACACCACGTGTAAAAATGAGGTAGCAACATGTATCATTAAGGGCAACAAGCAAGCACCGTAATGTGTGTTGGAATTGTAACATTCCGAAATCCGAACGAATATTTTATTCGTGAATAAATAAGACGGGACGTTGGTCCATAGCTGTAACATCCCGATTCTTTATGGTTAAATCCCGTTAAATTTACGTCAAGCGTGATTCGGATTTGAGAGCACATTTAATTTAGTGTGCCTACAAGATATTTACATGAAAGTTAAGGTTAAAAGATTTAAATATGAGATTTAGGTTTAAAATAATTTTAACCTATAATTAAAGGGACTTATGGAGTAAATTAGTGAAACTAAATAAAACCTTAAAAAGAAAAAAAAACAGGAAATAACGATGGAGAGGAGGAAGTAGCAGAGGTCGAACTCCTCCCACCATCCATGCCCTAGTTCGAAATTCTTAAATCAAGAGGAGTAGGAGTTGCGATTTTGAGCATTGATGGGATGCTATGAAAGCTTGAAACTTTATCCTTACATGGGAGGTTGCTAAGTAAGTGTTCCTCATCTTATCTCATGTCTAGATTTCAAAATATCCATGACAAATTGGATGAATAAGGCTGTGATTTCAAGTCCAGTGTGTTATATAATGTTTATGTGGTGTTATAGACTCAAGAATGCTTGAATTTGTAGCTTAAACACCAAGTTTTGGTAGGGTAAATCCTAAGTGACGAAATTACATATTTAAGGACTAAGATTTCGAAATTTTGATGGAATATGTTGAAATTAGGTATTCTTTGAAGTTGCAATATGTTAATACTATACGTAAATGCAAGGAAATTGTTATATACTTATGTTGGGCATAAGTGGACACTAAACACAAACCAGATAGGGATAAACTATGTTGATTATGTTTTAAGCATTCCAAGTGCTCGATGAAATGTCCAAATGAGCTAGTGATTAGCAAATGGATGTTTATGAATGCTAAACATGAGGTCTTAATGTAATAAACAAATTAAGTGCCAAGGATGTGAATATGGACTAATATGAAATCATGCTAAATGTCTTAGATGCTTAAACGATGCAACTAAGAGGATGAAGCACGCATAAGACCGGGTAACGATTTTGAAGGCCACGAGGTAACATCTATGTTTTGTTACATATAGAATGAAATGACTCATATTGGCTATAGTGATATAAAATGCATGATGCTTAGAAGAGTGTTAGACTTGGCCTACGTGGCAAGTTACTTAATTGTGTAATTACAAAGTCAAACAATTAGGGTTAAGCTCTAAGTATGTAATGAGTCAAAAAATAATACTTAACTACATGGTTCATAGGAACCATGGTTATACGAATATATATGACATTAGCGGAAAATGAATCATAGGATTCATGCTAATGGGTTAAACGGGTCGAATGATTCTAAAGGAATCATGAATATATGACATTAGCAGTAAATGAATCGTAGGATTCATGCTAATGGGTTAAACGGGTCAACTGATTCTAAAAGAATTATGAATATATATGACATTAGCAGTAAATGAATCGTAGGATTCATGCTAATGGGTTAAACGGGCCAAATGATTCTAAAGGAATCATGAATATTGATAATGATTGTCAAGACCGTTACAAATCCCCAACTGAATTTGACTTGTAGTAATGGTAAGTTAGGGTTATCGAACCGAGGAAATATGTGGAAATTGATTAATTGACCGAAATTAACTATTAATTACTAAATTACCTAAAATTACTTAAATTTCCTCTTTGGATGTTTTGAATGAATCAGGTTGAATAACTAATTATTAACTCACTTAAAAACTAAAGGAATTAATTAGTCTAAAGACTTGATTACTAGAATTACGAAACTGTTTACGAATGAGGAAAAGCTAACTACTTTTAGATCCTGGTTGGCTACCGATCTGGGCAAAACCTAATTATTCATTAATAACACATAGACATGATCCCCAATTGCTTAGTTGACCTAATAACCTAAGTTCCTAATGGGTTGATGTGACAATCCGCATTTTCAGGTCCTTTCCTGTCATTAACTAGACGTAAACTGTATTAAATGTTGTGTGAACATTTATGTGTTGACTATGTTGACTTTAACAATTAGGGTTTCGTGGGATCATCATTGTACGAGCCTACACTAAGTTTAAACGTATGATATTCTGTGATATCACTTTACGATTTTATGTGATATATTTATATACATTCACATGTTATTTTATCATTCTATGTGAGTTTTAATTATTAAATCTTAGATTTATATTCATGGTTTTATGTAAACCTAGAGCATAAATTTATAAACATTTAGTCATAACTTTACGTGATTTTAAACATATAGATTACAATTTAAATAAATAAATGTGGAATAATATCCTAGGATTTTATATGGGTAAAACGAGGTTTATATTTCTTATAAACGTTATACGATATATATATATTTTGATGTCTTTGTATATTCGTCGTTAAAAACATTTCCCGTTAACTCCGTTAGAGTTCGTTAGAGTTTTATAATATTTGAGGGACCTATTCTGTAATTTTGGAAACTCTATTTCCACTAATCAAACTAGGGGGGACTAGTGTTGTCATTTTCTAAACTCGTTTCTCATTATGTAATATGGGGAGGGACCATTTATGTCATTTTCTTAAAGTCAAATTGTGAATTCTGTAACAGTCGTCGGCCGATTACGCCCTCAAATCAATCCCGACCTAAAATTCGTTTCGGTTACACGCAATGAGCAGTCATTTTGATCCAACATTTACACTCATTCAATCAATTGTAATCATAACACACCAATAACCACTTCTCGTTCTTCCTCTCGTCCCTCTCGTTTTCTTGATTTCCGGCGAGACAAAACCCAACGACCACCACTGTTTAGCCACTGTTAAATCACCATTCGACACCCATCGGTGGTCTCAAACGCATCACAGCAGCCTCGGAGCATTGCAGTGACCCCAAAGTTCGAGTTCGCGAATTGTTCGGGTTTTGTTTCGGCGTCTAAAACTCCTGGTTTCTCATATCCAATGCGAGGTAACTATTTCTCTATGTTAATCGAGTGTTCACCTTCTGTTTGTGGTCAGTTTTACGTTTTTCCGGTGACCGGAATAAAACTCCGGCCACTGGAGTTCTAGAGGAAGAAGATGACTCGCAGCTAGTATTAGTTTTATATTAAATGGGTGGGTTATTTCACAAAGGATTCGGGTAGTCCAGTGGCTGGGTCGCCTGATTTGTAACCTCGACGTCGCGGGTTCAAGTCCCGGCCTCACTATCTTTTTCGTATAAATCCCTCTTTTTCCCCTAGAACTCACTTCTGGTCACCACCTATAGACAAAAGGGTTTCTAACGGATCTTGGTCACCAACAACGCCCTGGCCGAGTGGTTTCGTGACTGCATTGTGACATAGAGGTCACGGGTTCGAACCCAGTGACCTCCATGTTTTCGGTTTTTATTATTTTTTTTGTTCTCATGAGCCTTTAATCACTAGAGTTTGTACCAAAGTCGTCCATTATCATATTTTAAAACCGTAGATATATAACTTGGGTTAGTAGATCCGGTAAACTATATTTTGAACTTTAAACACGTTTAACTTGTCATTTTTATATTGAAAATATACTTCAAATATGTGTATATATATACATATAATTATTGATCTAAAAATTAGGAGTTCTACCAAAAATGATAAAATATATATTTTGCATAAACTAATATAAATAACACGTATCATTGGGTTATTAAAACAACTGGATACTTTATGTGAACTTTTAATATACGTATCTTGTTTTCACAAACTCGTTATTAACGTCATTTATACATTTGGTTTATATATATACATTATGTATATACTTATTTTAAATCCTTGAACTAAAAAATATATATATATATATATTATATATTTTTCACGCTATTTCGATAATCGCTCGGATTGGCAAACGTGCCATCCTCGACTTGTTCCAGGCTTCACGATCGTTTGTTTTATTTTCTTTTTGTGTTGCTTACGTTAGACTTAAGTTCTATTGTTTGACACACACTTATACTGATATGCTCGTTAGGTGATTGATTATTGTCGCAAGACCCGTTCTTGCTACTTGCTGAATTGTTTATCTGGAATTTTGTTGTGCAACCTAAGGTGAGTTCACGGCCCCTTTTACCTATTTTAATCCTGTTGGGGGAGATTAACATGCAAACACTTGAACTGTTAGATAATTATATCACCTGAATGATAGTGGCACACTTATGATAAAGTCCTCACTTTTAGAGTTACTGTCAATGTGACATCAGCGGGAACTTATTTGGTAGATCTACTGGGCCTGACAAGCCCCACCCGGGTCATTCGCGCTGACTCGATTGGATATCGAACGGGTGTTATATACTTCTTAGTCTTAACGAGGCACAATTGAACCTGTCGAGCTTCAGTAACTGGATAGCTAGTTTATCTAGTCAAACGTGCACTGATTTCTTGAAAATAGCCTAGCTAGCTATTGATATATTATCTGGATTTTATTAACTGAACTTGAGCATGAACTTGAACTGTTGTTGAACAGTCAACCTTGAACTTAAACTTGAACTATCGAGGAACAGTTGATTTACACTGAACTAGGACTGTTGTTGAACAGTCGATTTACATCAACTTGAACTATTTTTGAATTGATAAATCTGTGAACACACCAACCTTTGTGTTGACACTTTTTAGCATGTTATTTCTCAGGTTGCAGATGTTCGAGTATCACGAGTACGCATGCATGAGACTTTGAAACCCTTTTAGTGTCTTTGAACAAGCCACGTCACCTTGGGTGACGATGTTTTTACATAAATAATTTAATTCTATTTACGCTTCCGCAATTGTAACACTCTGAATTTATATTCTAATGAAATGTGAAACGTTTTTATTAATTATTGGTCGTTTGGTGTAACTAATGGACGGCGATCCTGGTTTGTCACGCTCCCTGTGGCGCGTTAACGCGCGTGGGATTTTTGGGGGTGTGACGGATTGGTATCAGAGCCATTGGTTACAGCGAACTAAGATTCGTCTTAGACTGTAATTGTTTTGCATTAGTTGCACATAAACATTTTTCTCATGCATCGTGATACTCACTCCTACACGCACCTGGTTTACGGTATGTCGGTTACATCATCCAATCCCCTTATACTCATAGCGAGGAACCAATTATTCTTGACTCATTTTTTCTTAACCTCTCTGAGACATGTAGCTCTCGGTTAACATCCATGGGCGACGAGACATCGAATCAGATCAGGGGATCACATCTTCACTCTTGATGATTCGTTTGCGGTATAAGATTGTTCTAGACTGAAAGACGGGGCGTAGTAACCAGACATGGGACGATTGCTTACTTAGAAGGGTGGTGTGATACCTCTTCCTGTCCTTAAACATTTTCGATAACTTAGGAGGTTGTTGTTATACCTGCCTTGTATATATTATTCAACTCTAGTGTTCACGGAACGCAATCATGACGTGCTATTAGTGTGATCCTTCAACTTCAGCAGTGGCAACATCGTTTTAGTTTATGTGGTTGCCCGGGGTTACTTGTATCTGTCTCTGTTACCCTGATCGTTTTCGCATTTGCCTTGATCTTTTAAGATCCTCCTCTTCTCGTTTCTATCTCGTTGTGCGTCGTAATAATACAACTTGAGTACAATTCTTATAACCCAATGAAACCTCATGCGGCTAAAACTGGAATTCCCTCTTTGTGTATCGACATGCGATCACGTCAGTATGTTTGATAGTTATTCTCTAACTTCGAGCTAAGCTAGTATCATCGTGATAACCCTACTCAGATCCTATTGAGCTAAATTTCTAGCTGACTCGCTTCAGGTGGGTCATTCCAATCTGAGTGAGTGTTCTATTCTCGAAAACTTGTCTCATTAACAAATTCGAGTCAAGATAACCATGGGTTAGTGACCACATTCTTCATACCCACATTGTGAATATCTCATATGTACTCCATCATACCTGGTAGCTGAAGTAAGAGGAACTAGGGTGACCATATAAGGTAAATTATAGTTACGGGTGCACACGTAAATGTAATTTGCAGTGTATGGAAATCCTGGGGAATCCAAAACGGCAAGTCGATGGTTGTAAAGGACGCAATCTCTTACCTTAAACCCCATGACATCCGAATGTCGGGCAGGTTCGTCTTAACCGGATGATCGAAGTCATTTATCCTTGTAAATGTTATCGCACATGATCTTATCTCTTCTATATATGGATTCTAATCCCTTCAAGAACTCTTTTGAAACATATTATGAATGTTAGACTTGAAACGACATCGTTTCACTCGGGTATTTTGATGACAAGTATTTCTTGACTACGAAAACTCTTGACGAAATCTTTGACTGGTTTGAATTCATATTGAATCATAATTCTACGTTTACGAATTTACCGACCAAATCAATCCCTGGAACTTATGCGATTGTGAGACAACTTAGACGAACCTTAACCAGATGGAAACCTAGACAACACTGGATAAACGAATTATATAAATCATATATCGCGGGTACTGGAATGTTTTTCTTGGCTGAATAATTTTGGGAAGTTCCCTCTAAGGATTCATACGGCTGATTTTATTAGCAACATCTTCACGATTGTACATACCGCTTACCTCACTGCAAGCATATTTTTTTTCCTAATGGGGGTAATGTTAGTGAAAAGTTTTTCTGATTTTCAAACTGATGATTGCCAGTTCTAACGAAATGACTATTCTGATTGACCTTTTGAACCTGTGCGATTGATTTTTGTCCGCATGATTCGAACATTTTTACGATATAACGACCAACAATTTCTTATACTCCCGCTTTTGCAATCCTTTTATATCTTGGATGAGCTTTCAGGATTTGAACCGGAAGGTGTTACACTTTTGGTTGGCTTCTACTAGTTACACACCATTGATGATGAGACTACCTTGTACCTCAATCGCAGTAATAATACAAATCTTTTGTGGAGACCCTGTTTACACCCATCGAGCATGAACTTCTTGATACTAAAAGCTAATTATACCATTTACCTGCATTTTCGCTTCTTACGCATTGAGTATACCAAGTTATCCATACATTTGTACATTTCTTAATGCTCTTGTCCTAACAGTTATCGACAAATTCCTGATACACGAATCCTCTTCGTCCTTTTCAGAAAACTTCCATTGGTGAACCCTCAGCTTGAACTTAAACCATGTGGCCTGTTTAAATTTTGATCGTCTTGAAAATTTAAAGCTTTATGATATCCTTACTGTGTGTGCCAAACTCTCGACGAACTTCGCTAGAATTGCAAAACATATACATCTTACTGATATTATGAATGGAAATACCTACACCTTTTGTTGTGCAACGTATTGAGGTTTTAATCTCTCGCCTCTTTTACATGCAAGCGTATGGGAGAAACTTGACGTCCCCTATTTCTGATAAAAATATCCAATGTGGTTTGACTACTAGCTAGTAATGGTAGGTTCCTGGTACATTTTCTAGGTGCTGGTAGTGTGGTGGGTTAGCTGTGGTACACCCTATATATAAACATTGGTGGCACGTTGAAGGTGGGACCAGTACTGGACCAAGGATTGACTTTAGAGTCATACACAAGAGCCTCATCTTGAGAAACTCCATCTAGCGGGACTAGGTCCTTGACAAAACAGCTTAATGTTACTTTCTTCGAGATTACAAATATCCCTTACGTATTTCTACAAAAAAAAAAAAGACATGCCCGAAATAATCAAACTCCAACTTTTAGAAGCATATGTTAAGGAAATAGATCGATTTTTGTTTAAGGGACACTACTTTTGGGTCGACCGCTCTGTATTTATAAACTCTCTGGCATTCACTAAGGGGATAGCCTCGATCCTTTCTATGTAACACCCGATTAGATCTTTTGTGCCCTATCTTACTTTTTGAAAACCATTTGAACTGATGTTTTGACATGAAAGGAAGCATGACGCATTAAGTGCAAGAACACCAAGGAGATTGGACACACTGGTGAGCTTAGACAATGAGAATTTCCTTAGCGAGACGTTACTCTATTGGATTGTATAACCGTTGACACGTTCATCTCGATATCTATTTACGCGAATTCCTTGCCAAATCTTGTCAAGCACACTATAGGTTTCTGTCTGAAATTTGATGTTATCCACTACGTTATTTGCATCCTCCCAGCTGGTATCTTCACTAGTGCCACTTTAAACTCGCATGTCATCCTTGGAATGTGTAGTTGCGACTATTATAAGCTTGTTATCCCATCACTTACTCGAATTCATGAACTATGACCCTGGCGCTTTTCCTCTACTCTCTACTCTCATGCTTGATGCCATGCGTAATCCTGTAGACCACTTTTTGATATTCGGTACCTCCTAGTTACACTTTTATTTTGTTGGATCTTCACTCTAAATTTTTAAATTCTTTAGCAAGGTAGTGCATGATGAAATGTTGTATGATACTGAACTCCAATTTGAATTTAAACCAAATTGTTTATGTGATTTATTGAATAATTCTTAACGGAATTTAGTAATTCTTTCCCAAAACAAACTGCTATGTTACCTTTTAAATGGTTGTGGGCTCTTGATTGGATTTCTCTTTAGACCTCAGCCCTTTTGTCACATAATCAGTGTGTTACCGGTTAGATTTTAGTATGTGAGCCACGTACTGATGAACCATTTTAACCATGATAAATAGTTTGTTTGCTTCTGAACTTCTCATGAGAAATGTTTATAAAACATACGTGTTTATGCATGTTAAAATTTGAGAATCTAATCTTATGTTTAGGGTATATAAACGGATTAATCATTGAAGTTTTGGTGTAAACAGAGGTTGCATAGAATTGCATGATTAGTTATATAGGTGAAACGTGTTAGGAACCATAAAATGACATGTTGCGAATGTATTAATTTGATTGGGTATGAAAACCATACACCATACAAGGTCCTAAGTCTCCTACCTCGATGGGAATGACAAGACTGTGTGAAGTTGCCCCGTCAACTTTGCACCGTATGGCTTGTGTTGGTTAGTTTACGAACTTATATATATTAGAGAGATGCCATGTGAGAGTTGTATGCTAGTATATATGATGCTAAGACTATTGTATGCGTTGTATGGTAAAACCTTCATGATAGATTGCATACTAGTGCACTTTGACCGCATAAACCTTTAAAAGAAACCTTCGTAGAGACTCGTATGCTAATTGAACCGTTATTGCATGAGATGTGAATTTCAATGTTATTATGAATAATGTGAAACTTAATTTGTCATAAAAGTACTAAATCAATCAATGGGTCCTCATGTTAACTTGATCAGTCTTGTGTAATTCTATGCTAATTGCTAATTGGTAGGCAAGATCAGACGTTTACGTTTTTGTTACACAATGGGTTCATTAAACACTGATTGACTTGATGCACACACAATTTTCTCATATACTCAAATTCCGCTCTCTCCGATTCACCTGGGTTATTGGTAAATGCGAACACCTTAACTGAAAGCAGACACGAAATGGAAATCTCACTCCCAGCATTGGGTACAATAGCTGGAGACTACTCAGACATGTTATGGTTCTTCTTCATATTGAAACTTTGATTTCGAATACTTATGTATCATGTTACTCTGTTCGGCTTTGCCACTCAACACGATCCCCATGTTACGGTTGTTCGACTCTTCTCATTGGAGAACGTCTGACAACGAAATCACTTTCTATACTTTCGATTTGAAATTCTTTTGTAATCCACTAAACTTTTAACATCTTCTCGACATTGGGCAAACATTCTTGATCATAACATTCTTGAATCCTTTTGGAATAGGAAACCTGGATTCTTTCGATACGTTACCATCAATTCGACTCTTCAAACAGTTGCCACTGATTTAAATTTCGGGACGAAATTCTTTCAACAAGGGGATGATGTGACGACTGAGATTTTTTTATGATGTGAGACATTTTTTTATGATGTGACGACTGAGATTTTTTTGATGTGACGACTGAGATTTTTTATTATTTTTTTATTTTTCCTCTTTGTGTCTAGCTTGTTAACCACGTTATTCAATTTTCGGGACGAAAATTCTTCAACAAAGGGATACTGTGACAATCCGCATTTTCAGGTCCTTTCCTGTCATTAACTGGACGTAAACTGTATTAAATGTTGTGTGAACATTTATGTGTTGACTATGTTGACTTTAACAATTAGGGTTTCGTGGGATCATCATTGTACGAGCCTACACTAAGTTTAAACGTTTGATATTCTGTGATATCACTTTACGATTTTATGTGATATATTTATATACATTCACATGTTATTTTATCATTCTATGTGAGTTTTAATTATTAAATCGTAGATTTATATTCATGATTTTATGTAAACCTAAAGCATATATTTATAAACATTTAGTCATAACTTTACGTGATTTTAAACATATAGATTACAATTTAAATAAATAAATGTGGAACAATATCCTAGGATTTTATATGGGTAAAACGAGGTTTATATTTCTTATAAACGTTATACGATATATATATATTTTGATGTCTTTGTATATTCGTCGTTAAAAACATTTCCCGTTAACTCCGTTAGAGTTCGTTAGAGTTTTATAATATTTGAGGGACCTATTCTATAATTTTGGAAACTCTATTTCCACTAATCAAACTAGGGGGGACTAGTGTTGTCATTTTCTAAACTTGTTTCTCATTATGTAATATGGGGAGGGACCATTTATGTCATTTTCTTAAAGTCAAATTATGAATTCTGTAACAGTCGTCGGCCGATTACACCCTCAAATCAATCCCGACTTAAAATTCGTTTCGGTTACACGCAATGAGCAGTCATTTTGATCCAACATTTACACTCATTCAATCAATTGTAATCACAACACACCAATAACCACTTCTCGTTCTTCCTCTCGTCCCTCTCGTTTTCTTGATTTCCAGCGAGACAAAACCCAACAACAACCACTGTTTAGCCACTGTAACATCACCATTCGACACCCATCGGTGGTCTCAAACGCATCACAGCAGCCTCGGAGCATTGCAGTGACCCCGAAGTTCGAGTTCGCGAATTGTTCGGGTTTTGTTTCGGCGTCTAAAACTCCTCGTTTCTCATATCCAATGCGAGGTAACTATTTCTCTATGTTAATCGAGTGTTCACCTTCTGTTTGTGGTCAGTTTTACGTTTTTCCGGTGACCGGAGTAAAACTCCGGCCACCGGAGTTCTAGAGGAAGAAGATGACTCGCAGCCAGTATTAGTTTTATATTAAATGGGTGGGTTATTTCACAAAGGATTCGGGTAGTCCAGTGGCTGGGTCGCCTGATTTGTAACCTCGAGGACGCGGGTTCAAGTCCCGACCTCACTATCTTTTTCGTATAAATCCCTCTTTTTCCCCTAGAACTCACTTCTGGTCACCACCTATAGACAAAAGGGTTTCTAACGGATCTTGGTCACCAACAGCGCCCTGGCCGAGTGGTTTCGTGACTGCATTGTGACATAGAGGTCACGGGTTCGAACCCAGTGACCTCCATGTTTTCTTTTTTTATTATTTTTTTTGTTCTCATGAGCCTTTAATCACTAGAATTTGTACCAAAGTCATCCATTATCATATTTTAAAACCGTAGATATATAACTTGGGTTAGTAGATCCGGTAAACTATATTTTAAACTTTAAACACGTTTAACTTGTCATTTTTATATTGAAATTATACTTCAAATATGTGTATATATATATACATATAATTATTGATCTAAAAATTAGGAGTTTTACCAAAAATGATAAAATATATATTTTGCATAGACTAATATAAATAAACACGTATCATTGGGTTATTGAAACAACTGGATACTTAATGTGAACTTTTAATATATGTATCTTGTTTTCACAAACTCGTTATTAACGTCATTTATACATTTGGTTTATATATATACATTATGTATATACTTATTTTAAATCCTTGAACTAAAAAAAATATATATATATATATTATATATTTTTCACGCTATTTCGATAATCGCTCGGATTGGCAAACGTGCCATCCTCGACTTGTTCCAGGCTTCACGATCGTTTGTTTTATTTTCTTTTTGTGTTGCTTACGTTAGACTTAAGTTCTATTGTTTGACACACACTTATACTGATATGCTCGTTAGGTGATTGATTATTGTCGCAAGACCCGTTCTTGCTACTTGCTGAATTGTTTATCTGGAATTTTGCTGTGCAACCTAAGGTGAGTTCACGGCCCCTTTTACCAATTTTAATCCTGTTGGGGGAGATTAACATGCAAACACTTGAACTGTTAGATAATTATATCACCTGAATGATAGTGGCACACTTATGATAAAGTCCTCACTTTTAGAGTTACTGTCAATGTGACATCAGCGAGAACTTATTTGGTAGATCTACTGGGCCTGGCAAGCCCCACCCGGGTCATTCGCGCTGACTCGATTGGATATCGAACGAGTGTTATATACTTCTTAGTCTTAACGAGGCACAATTGAACCTGTCGAGCTTCAGTAACTGGATAGCTAGTTTATCTAGTCAAACGTGCACTGATTTCTTGAAAATAGCCTAGCTAGCTATTGATATATTATCTGGATTTTATTAACTGAACTTGAGCATGAACTTGAACTGTTGTTGAACAGTCAACCTTGAACTGTCGAGGAACAGTTGATTTACACTGAACTAGGACTGTTGTTGAACAGTCGATTTACATCAACTTGAACTATTTTTGAATTGTTAAACCTGTGAACTCACCAACCTTTGTGTTGACACTTTTTAGCATGTTATTTCTCAGGTTGCAGATGTTCGAGTATCACGAGTACGCATGCATGAGACTTTGAAACCCTTTTAGTGTCTTTGAACAAGCCACGTCACCTTGGGTGACGATGTTTTTACATAAATAATTTAATTCTATTTACGCCTCCGCAATTGTAACACTCTGAATTTATATTCTAATGAAATGTGAAACGTTTTTATTAATTACTGGTCGTTTGGTGTAACTAATGGACGGCGATCCTGGTTTGTCACGCTCCCTGTGGTGCGTTAACGCGCGTGGGATTTTTGGGGGTGTGACAGTTGCTTAGTTCATGCCGCAAGAAAAGGCTAGAACACGATAGGGGACCACTAAAACCCTAATTTATTAGTTAGTTAAACAAGGTGGGTTAGGAGAATCAGAAGATTCAGATCCATCTTCTGATTCATTCACCACAATCTTCTTTCTTCTAGCCATTAACTTCTTTCTTCGAGAAAAGGTGGGCTTGATAGGTGGAATTATTGATGGTTGCTGGGATGTGGGTTCTGTTTCAGGTTGTGCAGGCTTTGGTTCTTTTGGAGGTGGTGATGATTGCAGAGATGGGATAGGCTGATTTGGAGTTTGTAATGTGGAAGGTGTGGGTTGTGTTGATGTGGTGAAGGGTTGAGATGATGAGGTATGAGGATCAGAGACAGTGTCAAACATCTCTTTGACAATGTTGATCCTTGGCCTTTTCTGTTGACCAGTTGAGACAGGAGGCTTTCTCTTCTTCTGCTTTAAATATCTAAGACCTTCATGATGCATAGAGTCATATAGAGCATACATACCTGGTGGCTTCTTCTCACCGGAGACTCTTTCTATTTCAATTTGCCTCGTCCTGATGACATCATATTCTTGTCTTAGTCTAGGCAATCTGCAAGAGTTGATTTTTTTTGGGATTCTTCATCATAATTTCCTTGAAGTACCATTTGTGAATCAGTAGGTCATCTTCCTCAGAGAGTGATTGGAATTTGATGCCCTTCTTCTCTTGTGCCTTCTCCTGCTCAAAGGTATAATCAACATACATATTGACCTTCATCTCCTTTCATTTCATCAACCCACTTATCAGAGAAACACTCCTTGATCTTGAGCATTTCGCTGAATTGAGCTAAGAAGATCTTGTTATCTTCATTTCTCTTCATTTGAATCCTCCTATAATCATTCTCTAAGACCCTTCTGTACTTGTCAACCTTATCTGAAAGACCTTGCTGTTCAGCTTTAGCAATTCTCTCTTCTGTGTACATATCGGATCTTCTTCTAGCTTCATTGACAAAGAGAATCAAATCGGCATTGTTCTTGACATACTCATAGATGCCATTCTCTATGAGCAGTTTTTTTTGTTCTTCAAATACAGCACGATCCTTCTGTTCTTTTTCTTCTTTTTGTTTTTGTTAAATCTCAGCATTTTCCTTTGTCAGTTGCTCAATCAAAGCTTTTGTAGCAGGATCCATTTCATCACCTTAGCATCCTGAGCTTTGATCATCATTCTCCAAGTCAGTGAAACCAGAGATGGTTCTCTCATAGAGAGAATCATCATCGGCAGCCTTAGGAGATTCGTAAAGTGAAGTTGCAGCACCAGGACTGACTTCCGAGATAACTTGCTCAGGAATAGTCTCAGTACAAGCTTCCGAAGTAACTACCTTGGGACTTTCTTCCTAGACAACTTGGTCCGGAATAGTCTTAGGCAATTCCTTAGGAGAAACTTCCGAAGTAACTTCCTTCGGAACAACCTTTTCTGTTTTCAGGAGTAGCAGGGGGAGCACTAGGCTCTAAAATAGGAATGATGGGCAGAGATGGAGCACTCCTTAACAGAGTGCAGTTAAGAGTATTCCTAATCATCATTTTTCGCATGAAAGATTGAGCTTCAGGAGCTATCTCCACATTTGTGGTTTGCAGATCACTTATCACACTTGTGATCTGATTATCAGCAGTCACTTGGACCGGATGAAGTTGTTCAACCGGCTTAACTAGTTCAACCGGATCAACATGGCCTTCTTCCTCCGGATGAAGTTGTTCAACCGGATCAACATGGCATTCTTCCTCCGGATGAAGTTGTTCAACCGGATCAACATGGCCTTCTTCCTCCGGATGAAGTTGTTCAACCGGATCAACATGGCCTTCTTCCTCCGGATGAATTTGTTCAACCGGATCAACTTGTTCAACTTCATCAAAATCTGATGAAGACACCCTGTGCAAGATCCTATTTTGAATTAAGTCTACTTTGACATGTGAATATTTCATTTTAACGTATGGTTGACAACCTTACCTATCAGTGGCTTTCACAGATTGTCCTGCCTTTAACCGTTCAATTTCTTCTCCTTGCGCTCTCAGAATTGCACGGAGAGCTGCCAATTCATTTTCAAGTTTTATACATCGAACCGTCAGTTCAGTATGTGTCTTGCTGCTCTCAACTGGTGTGTCGCCAGTATCTTTGAGCAAAGAAGAGCAAACAAGCCGACCTTGTTCATGCTCAGCACCCATGGTTTCTTGGCACCTGTTGTCAATCAAAGGTTCCTCAATAGGTTCCCTGACTGAGACAGTTGCCGTGAATTGGCTCTTAAGGATGTTGGCACTGTCCTTAGGGTAATGTCAGCCCTTTCCACCTGACTCGCTTCATCACTACTGCAAGTCACCTTATCAGCAGAATGTGGGTTGGGTAATTGAACCAAGTCTAGCAGTATATTCCCTGCAATTAGGGTTGGGTAATCTACTTCATGTGGCCTAGGTGATATATCACCCTCATTCTGAGGTAGTCCTGTGGAGGGTCTAGGTGAAGGAGACCTAGTCCTCTTCCTTTTGGGGTGATTGTGGAGTGCGTGTGGTATTTTTGGGTGTGGTTTTTGATGTGGGCATCCTCTTCATTTTGGTGGGAATTTGTATATCAGTAGAAGAGGATGGTCGATCTGGTGTGGGCTCAACACTTGTTGGTGTAACAATGTTGTCACCAGGAGCAGTTTGCTCAGGAGCAGTCCTGGCCTTAGGCATAGGGTGTGATGTGTTTTTAATTTTTTGGTATTTAAAAAAAAATTATAATGAAAAACAAAATTTAAATTGAAATAAAACTAAAACTAAAAATTAAAATAAAAAACAAAACAAAATTGGCTTTTAAAGAAAATTGGAAAAAAATCTGTCATTTAAGCCTCAAGGCGTACCATCCTAAAATCAACCACATGAGGTGGTACGCAGCCCAATTAATCGCAGGAAACCCATTTTTAATTTTGGGGCGTACCGCCTCAAACAGGTGAACTCTATGCGGTACGCCGCCAAATTATTGACGCGGAACCGAAATCGGTCATGGCCGGTAAATCCAATCCATTCAAGTAACTCTCCGACAACCTCATCTCACTTTCAATCGGTTCTCTATCGGTTACTACTAACATTAAACAAGAACTAACCTAAAAATTCAAAAGTTAATCTAACTGAACACAATTAAACAAAGAAAACAAAAAATGAAACCTGGTGTAGCTCGGTATTGACTGAACAAGGTATGCGGCGGTGCTTGGCGGTGGTTTTGGTCCTAACGACGACGATGGTAGCTAGAAACAGTCACAGCGGGTGCGAGGTCAGTGGTGAACGGGTGTGGGTGCAGTCGCGCTGTAGTGGCGGTGCGGTGGTCGCCAGAAATGCGTGGTGTGGTGGTGGTAGGAATCGGTGGTGGTGAGGGTTGATGGTGACGGTGGATGAAGATTGAGAGAGAAGTGATGGTGTTTGGTGAGGATGAAAACCAACCCGTTTAAGGGTATTATTTTTTTCGTCTTTCAAAAATCGGGCGTACCGCCTCGAATGTAATTGTTCGGGGCGTACCACCCTAATATTAAAACCTGTTTTTTAAAGAATTTTGGGGCGTACCGCCTCGGATTACAACATCCTAGACGTACCGCCATCCCTTTTTGTGGCAGAAAGTTTTAAAAATTTTAGGGACTTAGAAAATTTTCTATCTTTAGAAAAATTTCTTGTTTTGTACCACCGAATATTTTCTACTGTAAAATTCTTATTAAAACTTACCTGGAATGCAGCAAATAGCACAATTTCACTCCCGAGCTTCCCAATTTCCTGAAAACACACAAAAAACGTAAAATTTAACAAAAACTATGAAAACATACTAAAATCAAAAGAAAAACAAACCGCTGGGTTGCTTCCCAGTTAGCGCTAAGTTTTTAAGGTTTTCAGCCAGACCGTACTTCCCTTTCACGTCTCGGGACTTTCAGATGCGGGCGCCAAGAAATAATCATCCTTATCAATTTGCCCATGAATGTCTGCTGAATCCAAATAGGGCTACAATCTGTGCCCATTCACTACTTGCCTCAGGTGGTCATCCAGATCTTCAATCTCGAAATTACCATACCCCCCCCCCCCCCACACTTGTGATGAGGTACGACCCCGTCCACTTGCTTTTCAACTTTCATGGAAACAATTTCAATCTCGAATTAAACAACCATACCTTCTCACCTACTTGGAAGTTCATCCGCTTCAACTTGGCATCATGTACTTTCTTCATCTTGTTCTTGTAGGCCGAGGCGCATTCATACGCCTCATCGCGTAACTCTTCCAATTCCCCTAGCTGGAGCTTCCTCTCTCTACCTGCAACATCATAACTCAAGTTAACTTCTTTCACAGCCCATAATGCTCGATGAGATAACTCAACAGGTAAATGACACCCCTTTCTATAGACCAACCGATATGGAGTGGTTCCAATAGTTGTTTTAAAAGCGGTGCGATATGCCCACAAGGCATCATTCAATTTGGAAGACCAATCCTTGCGGTTGGTTCGCACATTTTTCTATAAGATTTCTTTGATTTGCCTATTGGAAACCTCCACCTGACCGCTTGTTTGCGGATGATATGGGGTTGCAATTTGGTGGTCTATGCCATATTTCTTAAGTAGTTTGCCAAATTGAAAATTCTTGAAATGAGATCCCCCATCACTAATGATCACACGAGGGATTCCAAATCGACTAAAAATATTTTGTTGGACAAATTTACAAACTACACTATGGTCATTGGTCTTAGTGGCAAAGGCTTCTATCCATTTTGATACATAATCTACTGCCACTAATATGTAAACAAAACCATTAGAACTGGGAAAAGGGCCCATAAAATCGATGCCCCAAACATCAAAAATCTCCACAACCAAGATTGGCTGCAAAGGCATCTCGTCACGCTTCATGATGCTCCCCAGCTGCTGACATCTCATACAATGCTTCACGAACTCAAACGCATCCTAAAAGATCGTGGGCCAAAACAATACGGACGAAAGAACCCGGTGACCCGTCTTCTGCCCACTAAAGTGGCCTCCACATGTAGATACGTGTACCAACTTTAACACTGCTTGCACTTCCGACTCCGGTACACATCTTCGGATCAATTGATCCGGCCCTACCTTAAACAAATCCGGTTCATCCCATATGTATTTAGTCGTTTAAGCTTTCAAGTGCACATTCCTCCTTTTGGGCCAATGTTCCAGAATTGTACCTGCAGCCAAATAATTCATGATGTTAGCATACCAAGGTAAATTAGAAACATTCAATAACTGTTCATCAGGAAAGGTTTCATTAATTCTGCAATTATCTTCCTCAGCTTCAATGTGGGGGAAATTGGGACAGATGGTCCGCCACCACATTTTCACTCCCCTTCTTATCTCGAATCTCCAAGTTAAACTCCTGCAACAGAAGGATCCACCGTATTAGCCTCATCTTGGCATCCTTTTTCTCCATCAAGTACCGAACCGCACTACGGTCCAAGTAGACTATGACGTTGTTTCCCAGATGTAGGACCTGAATTTATCTAAAGCAAACACAACTGCAAGTAATTCTTTCTCAGTGGTAGTATAATTAAATTGAGCCCCATCTAACGTCTTACTGGCATAATAGATCACTACCGGTTTCTTATCTACTCGTTGATCCAAAACCGCCCCAATAGCGAAATCAGATGCATCACACATAATTTCAAAAGGCGGAGACCAATCGGGTGCTTGCAAAAGTGGTCCTTCAATTAATTTATTTTTCAAAGTGTTAAAAGAATTCAAACACTCATCATCAAAATCAAAAGTTTCATCTTTTAGCAACAATTTTCAAAGAGGTTTAGTAATTTTGCTAAAATCTTTTATGAACCTCTTATAGGAACCGGCATGTCCTAAAAATGCCCTAACACCCTTGACATGCGTGGGAGGAGGTAAAGTTGAAATTACTTTATTCTTTGCCCTATCAACCTCAATCCCACGACTCGACACCACGTGTCCCAACACAATCCCCTCTTGAACCATAAAATGGCTCTTTTCCCAACTTAACACTAAATTAGTTTCTATGCAAGGCTCTAAAACACGTGTTAATTGGTTCAAACATGACTCAAACAATGTACCAAATATTGAAAAGTCATCCATAAATATCTCAAGTGAATCCCCCATCATATCAGAAAAATAGCCATCATGCATCTTTGAAAAGTGGCCGGGGCATTGCACAAACCAAATGGCATCCTCCGAAAAGCAAAGGTGCCATACAGACAAGTAAAGGTGGTCTTTTGTTGGTCATCGGGGTGAATGGCAATTTGGTTGTACCCCGAATAACCATCTAGAAAACAATAAAACTTGTGACCGGACAACTTCTTAATAATTTGTTCAATGAAAGGTAGAGGAAAATGGTCTTTGGAAGTTACGGAATTCAACTTCCTATAATCTATGCAAATTCGCCACCCAGTTACCGGTCAGGTGGCTATTTCCTCACTTTTCTCGTTCCTAACAATTTCAATACCCGCTTTCTTAGGAACGGTCTAAGTTGGACTTACCCATGTGATATCGGAGATAGGATAGATAATACCTGCATCGAGTCATTTGAGTACCTCCTTTTTAACTACCTCTAGCATGTTTGGGTTACGGTGGGACAGAAATCGACAAGATGGCCCTATTCGCCATAACTAGTGCACACCGGAATCTGTGCACTTGCTTTCACCTCTTCGGGTGCTCCACCCAACTTCATCTGAGCTACCTGTTTTTCCAAGAGAAGTGTCTGCTGGCGGAGCTTCTCTATTCTTTCTTCCGCTTCATAGTCAATGGATTTAACCGATGAGGATCTCAACCGTCTTCCGTTTTGAGAAAGTCTCTTGGAAATGGCACTCATTCGCTCCATGTGCCCCCAATCCACAGCTTCCGTGTTAGTTAGGAAGGTACCATTGCTGATGGAGTTCAAGTCGCGTATGTCTTCCAGTAAGAGACCATCATAGAAAAACTTGATTAGATCACATGTTTGTGTCCCATGATGTGGACACTTTTGCAAAAAATCTTTGAACCAGTTAAAAGCTTCATGGAATGGTTCTCCTGTGTGTTGCTGAAACGGCCGGATCTCTTCTTTAACCCCGCTCGTCTTGCTCATGGGATAGTGTTCTTTAAGGAAGGCTTCTTGAATTTGATCCCAAGTGTAAATGCTACCGGCGGGCAAACTCTCAAACCATCTCCTCGCCCGGTGTTTTTGAGTATATTGGAATAGCATTAACTTAACGTCCTCAGCTGTGAACCCCGGTGCTCCAATAGTAATGCAGATCGACTCAAAAGAATGTATATGATGATATGGTTCCTCCGTTCTCTTCCCATAGAACTCTGGAAAATGCCCCAGATATTGAGGTCGGACCTCGAAAGCTCTTCACGACAATCCTTGGAACGCCTTCTACTTGAAATGACTTGTAACGCCTTGAACCGGTGCATTCACGACAATCCTTGGAACTCCTTCTACTTGAACGTGAGCTCCCCCATTGTCTGGTTGGTTAAATTGTGGAACACCCCTTGGGGGTGGATCTCTTTAAACATTTGGAGCTACATTTTGGGGTTGAGCTCGTGCTCGATACCTTGGAGCTTCATTCGGCGGCTCCGCTCTATAACCGTATCCATCATCATCTTCATTCGGATCATACCATTCTTGACCCACTAATCTTCTTGTCTCTGCCAATCTTGTTTTTCAAACAACGGATTTTGTCGAAACTGGGGGGGGGGGGGGGGGCATTGGCATTTTGAAAAGGTTGTGGTGGAATAGGGTATCTTCCCTGATAATGGTAATCTCCCACATCATGTTGTGATGATTTGGGGGACAAGGAAGGGAGCGAGTTGTGGCCATGGACACGAAATGGTAAGGATTGTAGTGGAGGCATGTTTGGGTTTTGAGCTTGTGGGGTCTTCTGTGGGATGTTTTGTGGGATGTTTTGTGGGATGTTAGGGTTTACTGGCTCATTGTGGGGTAGATTTTGTGGGTTGTTTTGGTCTTGGTTCTGGTTTGGGTTTTGGTTTGGGTTTGGATTTGGGTTTTAGTTGATGTTCTGGTTTTGCGATGTCTTGCGGGAATGCCGTGTACGCATGCAATTTCACCTAAAACCTGCAAAATTGGTCACAAACAAGCAAACCAATCACATAGCACTGTTCCAGGGGATGAAAATAGGGCAATAGAAAAGAAAAAATCGAAACTTGAGATGTCAAATTTTCAAAAACTTTCTATGGAAAAGTTCTCACGGCATACCGCCCCAAATCCTAAGATTCTAAGCGTACCGCCTCAAAAAGAATTTCGGCAAAAATAAAAATAATTTTTTTCTTTTTTTTAGTTGCAGAAATTAACAATGGAAATAAAAGACACTATTTTTGGGTTTTTGGATGTCACACCCCGGTCAACGGTTTCGGGTGTGAGCGAGAATGGAATAATAGTCGAGGATACATAGAAAAACTTCTAATAATTTAAAAACTTCATAAAACATTAATTCGTTTCATCGCAGCGGAAGGATAGTGGAAACATCAATGTCTTACATTTTGAAAACATAAGTCTTAAATAACTATTAAAAGCATAAAATGGTTAAGTTGGATAGTTGGGACTATGACTCCAAGGACAGGTTCGATAGCATTTGTAAGCCCCATTTGCATGTCTTCAGAAAGTCTTGTCAATTACATAAGAAATCATGAATATAAAACGGGTCAACATAAAGTTGGTGAGGTTCACAGGTTTAAGACTCACAGTTTAATCAGTTGTAAAACAGTTTTCAGTATACTTAAATATTACGTTGGTTTACCGTTGTGGATGCATGGACTCACTTGAACCTTGATTTCAAATACTAACGGTTTACCCATCCAGCATCTCTTGCCCAGAGATGTTAAACAGAACAGAATAACTGAGGTGTACCACCAGACAAATCCGGAGTCAGAACTGGAGCTACCAGTTAGGACAGGGTTGTCAACCCAAATAGATCTATTCACTAGCTATCGTTTCGTATAGAACTAATTGAAATCAATTAATGATGGGATTTCGGTTGTACAAACGTTTATAACGATAATGTACCAAGTTGGGCAATCAGTAAGAGAACAAGTAGTCATACGGCTAACAAATAAACCATAATATTAAGTAAAAAGCATTTAATCAGTTTTCATGATTTCTCCCCCAAGTATAAAACAGTTAAAGGAAAAAGGGGCCGTGAAACTCACAGATTCAGCAGATAAGCGGTAAATAAGCAGTGATGGACGGTAGCACGTAACGTCCTAAATCATTTAATGAACATATGCATGAGGTCTATGATCATTTGAGTAACATAAGTCACCCAAGTGATACCGGTCAAGTCTTGACGATTTAATCCGTTTAAATACGTTTGAAAACTTGTTAACTTGTATTTGTTGAACAAATACATTCGGTGAAGATTTATATTTATGTTAAATAAATATAATCTAAGAATAATCATTTTCAATAATTCAACCAAGTTTTGAACATTGAGTTTAAAAGAATAATAATGTCTATTATTATTTTCACAAGTTTGTATAATTATTTTAAGTAAATAATTACATAATTGATTTGTTAATCTTGCAAGTTATAATTATTTTAAATAATTATGATTAACAATACTTTGGTAAATAAAACATAGTTTATATCTTTTGTAAATAATTATTTGTCAAAATAATTATTAAACGGTTGTTCTATTTTAAGTCGTAAATCCTTAAAGAAAACATTTAAAGTTTTTATCATTTAATTATTTGTATTTCGAAATCGTTTAATATTTCATTTTCATGAAATACATGTTTCTCAAAAATATCTTAACGACGCTTGGATTTATAATACGTTATCTTTACAAAACTTGTCTTTTATTTCAAAATCTCCAACGAACGTTGGTTCATTTGTGGATACTTTGTTATTATCAAAGTAATATTAAAAGTCCATGTAAACATTTAAAGCCAATGATTTGTCTTTGATTTATTTTTATAAAAATCTTTTATAAAAATATTTATTTTCAAATGTGACCTTCTTATAGAAAAAATGTCCATTTCTAGCAAGTTTTTAAGAAAGGTTAAAACTTGTAATAAATCCAAGTATTTATGTCAAATTAATCATTTGACATAAATATTATTCTCATTTAATCTAGTAATAAATTTTATTCTTTTTGTCCAATCATTTGAAACACATTAAATATGTTACATGACCATTTTAAGAAATATATTCTTTTGTTTTAGTCATAGGTTACATATGTAACATTTGTTTAATTATTTCATCTTGTTTTTAATATTGTTTTAACATGTAACATATATAAACATAAATAACAATCAACTAACACATTGGTGTTAGGACTTTATAAATGTAAATAAACAATCAACTAACACATTGGTGTTAGGACATTTAAATATAAATAACAATCAACTAACACATTGGTGTTAGGACTTTAAATATAAATAACAATCAACTAACATTTTCATGTTAGGACAATTAAATATAAACAATCAACTAACACTTTTGTGTTAGGACAAATAATGTAAACATGTATAGATTAGCATTTATTTTATATGAAGAGGCTTGGAGGTTTTGTTAAAATCAACTAACTTATGAAACCAAAGTTTCATAAACAAGATTCATGGTGCACACCATATTACTTTCCTTGGATTTCATAAGTGTGTTTCACCACACTTGTTGGCTATCTTTAAGCATTTAAAATGCACCAACAAAGTGCTTGATCTTGAAAGAAAGAGATAGAGAAGAGAGTTTTTGTTAGTTGTTTAACAAACACAAGCATTCTTTGATTATTTGGTTTAGTTTTGATGGATTGTTGTCAAGACTTGAGAGGTTTAAAGGGTGAATATATGATAGAATAGTGAGTTAAAAGACTCACAAAAGATGAAGGGAAAGCTTGATGGTGGTTGGCGGCGGTTCCGGCGGCGGAGTAGCGGCGGCCGGCGGTGGCGGAGGGCGGTCCGGCGGCGGCGGTGTGGTGGCTCTCGGCCGAACAAAGGGAGAAGAGGGGAGGAGAGTGGGTGTTTGCTTGTAGTGGTGCAAGGGAACAAGTGGGGTTTAACCTCCTTTTTATAATCAAAAAGTGAGGTTATTAACCCTTGTGTATTAATGTGTTGTCAAGCCCACATTAATCCCAACTAATCTCAAGTGTAGGTTGTTTAATTTTTATAAATTTCACTTGACTAGTTAAATAATTGAAAGCTTTTATAAAATAAATGGGGGTTAGGAGTTTATAAAAATTATAACTTTTTAAAATAAAACCCAAGTATAATTAATCCATTTGAATGATGGTTTTTATTTTTATAAACATTGTTAACCCAAATTTTATAAAATATTAGTGAGCTAAAAGGTTGGGATTAACTTTTATAAAACTAGTGGGCTTAAACCAATAATTAACTTTGTTTGTGATTTGGGCCGAAGCCCAAATGTAATCGAGGTGGGAATGGGCCGAGGCCCATTCGGTTTGTACAAATGAGACGGGCCGAAGCCCAAACGAAATCCGAAGGGGGGGTTGGGCCGGTTTGGGTTGGTGTGGGCCGCGGAGAAAGAAAGAAAAGAATTGGGCCGGTTCGGCCCAATGCGATACGGGCCGCGGGTCGGGTTTCCGGGTTGACGGATTCACTCGTTACGTTGAGGTGAACCTTCGGTTAAGTTTTCGGGTCAATCCGGACATTTTTGGGCTTAATGGGCTTACCGGGCCCAATAGGCTAAACGGTTTGGAAATTGGCTAAGTCTTGACAACATAACACTTCGAATTCGTAACGTGTTTTAAGTTCATGAAATGACTTAACAGTTTTGAATTGGTTTGATAAAATATAAAATGTCAAATTTTATATTAAATTTCTTATTATTGAAATTCCACCGTTAATATACGAAAGACGCATTATTCTACGTACGTATATATATATATATATTCTAATTTAACGTGGAATTGAAGTCGGTTAATCATTTAACTATCACAGTTAATCACGTATTTAAAAGTCAACGAAAGTCAACGGAGAGAGGTTTGACCTGATTTGGACGGGTTGTCACATTCTCCCCCAGTTAGAAGAATTTCGTCCCGAAATTCAGTTTTGATTACTGGTGGATGCGACGTTCTCAAACAGGCGTGGATACTTTCGGCGCATTTGATCCTCGCGTTCCCACGTGTACTCTGGTCCTCGTCTAGAGTTCCATCGTACCTTGACTATGGGAATGCGGCTATGCTTCAGCTTTTTGATTTCTCGGTCAAGTATCTCCACGGGTTCCTCTATGAAGTGCAATGTCTCGTCCACTTGGATTTCATCAAGAGGGACGACAAGCGTTTCATCAGATAGGCATTTCTTAAGATTACAGACGTGAAAGACATTATGAACGCTGCTTAGTTTGGCAGGCAGGTTCAAACGGTAAGCTACTGGTCCGATGGTTTCGGTGATTTCAAAGGGACCAATGTAACGAGGGTTGAGCTTTCCTCGTTTGCCGAACCGGATGACACCTTTCCAAGGTGACACCTTTAGCATGACACGATCACCCTTTTTGAAGGATAAGGGTTTGCGTCGGTTGTCGGCGTAGCTCTTTTGCCTATCTCTGGCAGCTTTTAGACGATCTCGGACTTGAAAGATTTTCTCAGTCGTTTCGAAGATTAACTCAGGGCCAGTTAATTGACTGTCTCCAATCTCAGTCCAGCAGAGAGGGGATCTACACTTTCTCCCATAAAGTGCTTCAAAAGGAGCGGCTTGAATGCTGGTGTGATAGCTGTTATTATATGAGAATTCGGCAAGAGGGAGGTGCTCGTCCCACTTGGGTCCGAAATCTATCACACATGCTCTCAGCATATCCTCAAGTGTTTGGATAGTTCTCTCGCTTTGGCCATCTGTCTATGGATGGTAGGCAGTACTCATATCGAGTCGAGTACCCAAAGCTTTCTGTAGAGATTTCCAGAAGTGAGCAGTGAAACGGCTATCTCGGTCGGATATGATGGATTTAGGCACACCGTGGCGCGAAACGACTTCCTTTATATAAAGTTTGGCTCGTTTATCCATCTTATCCTTCTCATTGACCGGTAAGAAGTGTGCCGATTTCGTCAATCGGTCTACTATCACCCAGATAGCGTCATGTCCTGATTTTGACTTAGGCAATTTTGTGATGAAGTCCATGGATATTTCTTCCCATTTCCATTCCGGGATTACCGGTTGAGTCAACATTCCAGAGGGTTTCTGGTATTCGGCTTTGACCTTTGAACATGTTAAGCATTTGCCGACATAGGTGGCTATCTCGGCTTTCATGTTAGGCCACCAAAATTGTTTCTTCAGACCGTGGTACATCTTGTCTGATCCGGGATGAATGGAATATCTTTACTTGTGAGCCTCATCAAAGACTAATTGCCTTAACCCTCCATAGACAGGTACCCAGAGCCTGTCCATGAAGTTCTTGGTTCCATCAGGTTTCTCATCCAATTGCTTTTCCATTCCGCGTAAACCTTCTCCAGTTAGGTTTTCCGGTTTGAGAGCTTCAATTTGTGCGTTGCGCACTTGTGAATTTAGGTTTGAGTGGATGGTCATGCCTAATGCTCGGACGCGGCGAGGTTTGGCATGTTCTTTCCTGCTTAAGGCATCGGCTACGACGTTAGCCTTGCCTGGATGGTAACGAATCTCGCATTCGTAATCATTTAGCAGTTCCACCCATCGGCGTTGTCTCATATTTAATTCCTTCTGATTAAATATGTGCTGGAGACTTTTGTGATCGGTGAATATGGTACATTGGGTACCATAAAGATAGTGTCTCCAGATTTTGAGTGCAAAGACAACGGCTCCGAGTTCCAAGTCGTGAGTGGTATAATTCTTTTCGTGGATTTTCAGTTGCCGTGATGCGTAGGTGATGACTTTCTCTCGTTGCATTAGTACACAACCTAAACCTTGATGCGAAGCATCGCAGTAAACAACGAAGTCTTCGATTCCATCGGGCAGTGATAGAATCGGGGCATCACATAGCTTTTGCTTTAGCAACTGGAATGCTGCTTCAGTCTTAGCATCCCATATGAATTTCTTATCCTTTTGGGTCAGAGTGGTCAGGGGCTGGGCTATTTTTGAGAAGTTCTCAATGAATCGGCGGTAATAGCCAGCGAGACCTAAAAATTGTCGAATCTCGGTTGGAGTCGTGGGGGTGCTCCAATCCTTGATTGCTTCAATTTTTGTGGGATCCACGTGGATTCCTCGATCGTTGATCACATGACCCAGGAAGTGAACTTCGCGAATCCAAAAGTCGCATTTGGAAAATTTCGCGTAGAGCTCTTCCTTCTTCAACAATTCCAGGATAAGTCTCAGATGTTGTTCATGTTCTTCTTTACTACGGGAGTAGATAAGAATGTCGTCGATGAACACGATAACAAATTTATCCAGATAAGGTTTGCATACGCGGTTCATCAAATCCATGAACACAGCTGGTGCGTTTGTTAATCCAAATGGCATTACGAGGAACTCATAATGGCCATAGCGTGTTCTGAACGCTGTTTTGGAAACATCTTCATCTCTAACTCTGAGTTGATGGTATCCTGATCTCAGATCGATCTTGGAGTATGATGTGCTCGGAACGTACCTAAAAATGATATAAAAACCTAGACCTAAACCTAGACCTAGACACACCTAATTTTACCGAAAATACCTAAAACTAGACCGAACCCTAAGGCAAGTGTACCTGTCGGATTATAGTAAAGCGAAGGCAAGACCGGGAATATCGAACCCTAGAGACACTCTATTGACCAAAATTAACCTAGGACTCTAGAAAATGGAAATACTGAGTAATTTGGTTTTTGATTTGGATTGAGAATTGAATTTAAATGCAATTAACTAATTTACTAACAAACGGACAGCAGGAAAACTCGGGAAACAACCAGATATGAGAAAGACACCACCTAGACCTAGAATCCCAACTAACACCTACAACTTCACCTGGCTATGACAACTCTGATGGTGGCTAATTCACCTTTTAAGTCCTTCTTAGCTAATGTTCCTAACGCTCGAACAAGGGTTCACCTTTTAAGTCCTTCCCACTTCAATCACCCTAGCCACCCTCGGATATACCTAAGGCACACCTAGACTAACCGGAGCTACCACTGATCAACACAATCGACTTGGAATAGCAAGCTAACTAACTTCCTAGGGCATCCCTCTCCCGATGGCGATGTGATCCTAATCCACTAGTCAACCCAACTACCCGATCTAGCTATCACCTTCCGGCTTGTCTAACTAGAGCAGCACGCAAGAATCAGAGAATTCACCAAAATACTAAACTATGAAAATCAAGATAGATAGTCAAACTAATCACAAACACACAGTCACGTAATCAGTTACCTAACCCAAACCGAAAGACATTCGCAGGCTAAGCAGTTTAGTAAATTAATTTAAACTCTAACTCTAATGGTCATATGCAATCAATCATATCAACAATGGATTTTAATAAGAACATAACATCAATCAAACTGTCAAAAACCAGATAAAGTCATAAACGTCAATTGTTCATCCAAACGGTCTAGGCGGTGTTAAACGCCTAGCCTACAATCATATTCATAGCAGAAAACATAATAAAGATTCTGTCTTTAACCATAAACATAACTGAAACTAAGAATTAAAACTAGAAACGAAGAAACCCGAATGATTTGGTGATGATTTGCAGCTTTAGATCGATCACCCGTTGATTCCTCTGTGATTCCAGCACTCTCTTGCCTCT
The DNA here is from genome assembly GCA_039602395.1 of Deinandra increscens subsp. villosa. Taxonomy (NCBI): domain Eukaryota; kingdom Viridiplantae; phylum Streptophyta; class Magnoliopsida; order Asterales; family Asteraceae; genus Deinandra; species Deinandra increscens. The sequence continues at coordinate 253,659 of JBCNJP010000040.1, read as the reverse complement.
GAGAATCGCCTTTGTTCGCCCCTCTGCCGTCTGGAAGTCGAGAATGCCGAATTAAAACCTAAAACTCGAATTTATATCGAGTAACCTCTTTTTGCGGGTTTTCAGGCTGCAAGCGTATCGCTTGCAGCTTCTATCTTCCCAGGCGATACGCCTAGAGCGCATTACACGACAATTTAGTCGGTCAAACCGACTTTGAACTCTGTTGACTTTCTCCGGGCGCGCGTATCGCCTGCTACACCTCAGTCTCCAGGCGATACGCCTGGAGCTCTCTCTTCAGCACTTCTCCATATTTTCTTCATCAAACCTCATCGTCTTCACAGTTAGCCTCGGGAATTCATCAAGTACCTATAAAACTCAGAAATACATAAATACTGACTCTAGAACTCAACTTAACTAAAAACAGATAAAACTGATAAAACCCGACTCAATTAAACTCAAATGACTAACAAAAGATAATGAAAAAGGGGATGTGTTTGCAACACATCAGAGTAGAAACTTGATCCTTGAAGTTGATCAAATAGGTCGTCTATCCTAGGAAGCGGGTAGCGGTTTTTCACAGTCAGCTTGTTTAGCTCTCGGTAATCGATGCACATTCGGAATGTTCCATCTTTCTTCTTGACAAACAGCACGGGTGCTCCCCATGGAGAGTGGCTTGGTCGGATGAAGCCTTTATCTAGCAATTCTTGCAATTGACTAGATAACTCTTTCATTTCGGAAGGTGCCAGACGGTATGGAGACCTGGCTACGGGGGCGGCACCTGGTGCTAAGTCAATTCGAAACTCTACTTGTCGCGTTGGAGGTAAACCTGGCAAGTCTTCGGGAAAGACTTCCGGGTATTCGCGGACAATAGGAACATCTTCCATACGCTTCTCCTTTGGTTTCTTCTCAGTCACGTGTGCTAGTATGGCATGGCATCCTTTGCGAAGGAACTTCCCGTGCCTTCATACTTCCGTGCCTTCATACTAGATACTAGATATGAGATATCAAATTACCAGATATAAGTTTCAGCTGCCTATGGATCCCACTAAAGAAAGTTCTAGTTCAACCTACTACCGAATCTTATTCAGTCAAAGCAAAGGGTAATAAAGATTCAAATTTATATTTTTCTCCAACCCCACTTTAAAAGAGATACTAAGATGTCCAAAGAATAGCTTATTTTATTCAATTGCAACTTCTTTCGAGCATTTATTCACTAACTTAACACACCAAAAATAAAAGACTCAATACACAATACGAAGGTATCCCATCCCCACACTTGAATTACACGTTGCCCTCAATGTGGAATGGAAACAAAAATAAAGCAGAAATAAAAGCACGAAAAGCAAAAATAAAGACAACCTAAAAATAAAAATAAAAATAATACAAGTTGAAACGTGTTCACCTGAAACTCCAGAAATTCAGCACAGCAACCAACAACGATCCACCAACTCCGGTAAACAGAAATAAAATAAAAATTGAAAATTTGAAATTTTGAAAATTCTGACTTACCTCCCCCAGGCGTATCGCCTACAGACATGCACCTCCCAGGCGATACGCCTGGGACTTCAATCTGACAGCCCGCCAAGACCTGCAGGCGTATCGCTTCCTGCCAACCATCCTCCAAGCGATACGCCTGGAACCAAATTTCCAGGGACTTTTGGAAATTTTGCACCTTCAAAAATTTTCTATCTCTTTTATGCTCCAGCTCTATAGTCGAAAACTCAGTAGAAAACTGCAGTTTTGACCTGCACATTCACCTCTTACCAATGCTTGAATCTCCAAAATTACCTGCGAACACAAAAACACAAAACCAAAAGACGCAAATGCACGAAAACGAAAAATTGCAGAAATTTAAAACACAAGTACAGAAATATACAACCGGGCACTTATCACTTAACTCAAAACATCACACAACCTCCCAAAACATCTGGAGGTTTCGATTTCACATCTTTCAGCACAAAACAACCGGTTTCCACCCGGTTTCTCCTAGCACAACTATCAATCAACCTCCTAAGCCATAAAGCAACCAACTTTAGCACATGTAACCACTGTTTAACTTTCCAATGCTTGAACCTACCCGGAATAACCCGAAGTTTTCCCAGGAAACCCAAAGATGGGTCACTCTCACTAATCGCCATAACTAACCTCCCCACACTTGAACTCAACACTAACCTATCATCAATCTCACCTATATCTCCAAGTGTGGCTCTTCTACAACCATCATCAACCACCAACAACTCATTAACCACTAACTCATCACTGGGTTCTACTAACGGGTCAAAATGCTCATTTTCATCAACTTTCTCTTCCAACCCCCCGGGATCCTCCCCACACTTATCCTCAACCATAGACTCACTCTCCAACCTATTCCCAACTACCAAATCCTCACCAGTGACATAACTAACACAACTATCCACCATAGACATCAAAGATCCTATAAAATAAACGGACTCGTTGTTTTTGTCACTCGACCTACCAACCTTAAATTCAACCGACTCATGTTCTACCCTCAAAGTGATTGTACCCGCATAAACATCAACTAAGGCTTGGGCAGTCCTAAGGAAAGGTCTACCTAGAATCAACGGGCATCTCACATCATAATCACTATCTAACACCACAAAGTCAATCGGGAACAAGAATTTATCTATCTTAACCAACACATTCTCCACTATCCCTTTTGGTATAACCACCGACCTATCAGCTAAAGACAGGGTCATCCTAGTCGGTGCCAACTCTCCTAATCCTAGGTGCTTAAAAACAGAATAAGGCATCACATTAATACTAGCACCTAAATCAGCCAAAGCAAGAGTCACAGATGAGCTACCAAACACACAAGGTATAGTAAAAGTACCAGGATCAGTTAATTTCTCAGGTAACCTATTCTGGACTACAGCAGAACAATTAGCATCAAGAGTAACATCAGATAAAGCTTCTAATTTCTTTTTATTACTCAACATGTCTTTCAAAAATTTAGCATACTTAGGCATTTGACTCAAAACTTCAGTAAACGGTAAACTAATCCTAAGCTGCCTAAGAATATCTAAAAACTGACCATACTCACGCGCATTTTTCTGTTGAATCAGACGTTCAGGATAGGGCACATGTTTCAGGTCATCTGCTGTAATCGGCCTTGGTGCAAACCTCACTCTTTTCTTCTCTCTCACCGCTTCCCACTTAAGCGGCTTCTCTTTCACTAACTCAGCCTCAACGTTTGGTGCGGTACTTGCTGGCGTGACGCTCTCGTGCACCCTCCCGTCAGGCGTCTCCAACTCAATCTCCTCATCAACCGGCTCCTCATCAACTACCGGTGATGGACTCTCCAGAACTCGACCACTCCGTGTGGTAACAGCATTAACCGACGCGTTGGGGTTTTTATAGGTGCTACCGGAAAATTGACCCCCTCGGTTGTTCAGCTCCTTCAGCTGCTTCGCAATATCACCCCTGACCTTTGCAAATCCAAAAATGAAGCCTGCTGATTCCTCAGTAAAGTGTCATGCTCCGCCAGCTTCTTTTGTGTCGCCTCATCTCTCGCGTTCATCTGCTGCAGAATCTGCGTCTGATTCATGACCAACTCCGTAATCTCCTTCATTGTCGGCCCTGCATCTCCTCCACCACTCTGATTGTACCTCGGTTGAAAACCAGGTGGATTGCCTCCCTCTCGCCATCCTGAATTCTGGCCACTCCGCCACCCAGACTGAAACGAATTACCGAACTGGTTTCGGTTTCCAATATAATCCACCTGCTCAACGGGAGCAAGCGGACAATCTCGGGTGTCGTGAGCGCCTCTACACAGCTCACATTTGGCTTTAATGTGGAGTTTGATTTCTTCTAAAGATTTGTATATGTTCTCTAACTCCTTCGATTTCATGATCTCAGTGCCAATGTGATGGACTCCCCGGGTGGTAGTAGAAGGAACAAGTGAGCGAGTCGGGGCCAAGGTGGCTCTCCGATCTCCGGGGGTCTGCTGTTCAGCAAGTGCGAAGCTCTCAAACAGTTGTTTGCATTCGTCGACCGTGAGCTTCTCCATCATGTGTCCTCCAGCTGAAATATTGAACTCTTTCTGAACCGAATAAGGAAGTCCATTGTAGAACTTCTCGATGATAGCCCACTCCGTCAACCCGTGTTGCGGACATTTGCTCAGAAGAGTATTAAAACGCTCATAAGCCACAGAATAAGGCTCGTTGGGATCCATGCGGAAGCTATGGATTTCCTCCCGAGTACGCGCAGCCTTAGCTGGAGGATGGTACTTCTTCAGGAATTTGGATGTCAGATCGTCCCAGGTGGCGATCGAATTGGGCGGAAGCGTCTCAAGCCACTCGGCGGCTCGAGACGTAAGGGAAAATGGAAAAAGACGCAGATAAATGGTGTCGTTCGCGACTCCGGTGAGTCCGAACGTATTGCAGATACGAGTGAACCTGGAGATATGCATCGGTGCATCTTCGTCCTCACGTCCATGAAACTGGATCGAATGCGTCAACGCGTTGATGACGTGGGACGGAACTTGCCAATTCGCGGTGTTGGCAATGTCAGGCTGTGCAATAGCAAACCGGGCCTCGGTGGCTCCGGCGCTAGCCTGCTCGTGGACGGTGCGACGGGCCGCCATGGATGTGAGATCGGGGAAAGGAATGGGTTTGGTGTCGCGTGGAGATGAAGAGGATGGTTTCGAAGGGGTGGTGGTGGAAATGATGAACGCCTCTAGCTCGGTGCGTAGAAGGCGGAACCGCTCACGAATGTCCGCGTCGGGATCAGATAAAGGTGTAAGCTCAGGGGGACCTCGCGAACGGGTGTGTGGCATAAAACGGAATGACTCAAGAAAAAATAAAATAAAATAAAACCTAAAAATCTAGACTCGGAATTTGAAATCCTAAAACTCTAGACACGGAAAAAACCGAAAAGACTCAAATTTCCTAACAACGACCTAAGTTAATCTAGCCAATCGCCAAGTGTCCCCGGCAACGGCGCCAAAAACTTGATGTGCTCGGAACGTACCTAAAAATTATATAAAAACCTAGACCTAAACCTAGACCTAGACACACCTAATTTTACCGAAAATACCTAAAACTAGACCGAACCCTAAGGCAAGTGTACCTGTCGGATTATAGTAAAGCGAAGGCAAGACCGGGAATATCGAACCCTAGAGACACTCTATTGACCAAAATTAACCTAGGACTCTAGAAAATGGAAATACTGAGTAATTTGGTTTTTGATTTGGATTGAGAATTGAATTTAAATGCAATTAACTAATTTACTAACAAACGGACAGCAGGAAAACTCGGGAAACAACCAGATATGAGAAAGACACCACCTAGACCTAGAATCCCAACTAACACCTACAACTTCACCTGGCTATGACAACTCTGATGGTGGCTAATTCACCTTTTAAGTCCTTCTTAGCTAATGTTCCTAACGCTCGAACAAGGGTTCACCTTTTAAGTCCTTCCCACTTCAATCACCCTAGCCACCCTCGGATATACCTAAGGCACACCTAGACTAACCGGAGCTACCACTGATCAACACAATCGACTTGGAATAGCAAGCTAACTAACTTCCTAGGGCATCCCTCTCCCGATGGCGATGTGATCCTAATCCACTAGTCAACCCAACTACCCGATCTAGCTATCACCTTCCGGCTTGTCTAACTAGAGCAGCACGCAAGAATCAGAGAATTCACCAAAATACTAAACTATGAAAATCAAGATAGATAGTCAAACTAATCACAAACACACAGTCACGTAATCAGTTACCTAACCCAAACCGAAAGACATTCGCAGGCTAAGCAGTTTAGTAAATTAATTTAAACTCTAACTCTAATGGTCATATGCAATCAATCATATCAACAATGGATTTTAATAAGAACATAACATCAATCAAACTGTCAAAAACCAGATAAAGTCATAAACGTCAATTGTTCATCCAAACGGTCTAGGCGGTGTTAAACGCCTAGCCTACAATCATATTCATAGCAGAAAACATAATAAAGATTCTGTCTTTAACCATAAACATAACTGAAACTAAGAATTAAAACTAGAAACGAAGAAACCCGAATGATTTGGTGATGATTTGCAGCTTTAGATCGATCACCCGTTGATTCCTCTGTGATTCCAGCACTCTCTTGCCTCTGAGAATCGCCTTTGTTCGCCCCTCTGCCGTCTGGAAGTCGAGAATGCCGAATTAAAACCTAAAACTCGAATTTATATCGAGTAACCTCTTTTTGCGGGTTTTCAGGCTGCAAGCGTATCGCTTGCAGCTTCTATCTTCCCAGGCGATACGCCTAGAGCGCATTACACGACAATTTAGTCGGTCAAACCGACTTTGAACTCTGTTGACTTTCTCCGGGCGCGCGTATCGCCTGCTACACCTCAGTCTCCAGGCGATACGCCTGGAGCTCTCTCTTCAGCACTTCTCCATATTTTCTTCATCAAACCTCATCGTCTTCACAGTTAGCCTCGGGAATTCATCAAGTACCTATAAAACTCAGAAATACATAAATACTGACTCTAGAACTCAACTTAACTAAAAACAGATAAAACTGATAAAACCCGACTCAATTAAACTCAAATGACTAACAAAAGATAATGAAAAAGGGGATGTGTTTGCAACACATCAGAGTAGAAACTTGATCCTTGAAGTTGATCAAATAGGTCGTCTATCCTAGGAAGCGGGTAGCGGTTTTTCACAGTCAGCTTGTTTAGCTCTCGGTAATCGATGCACATTCGGAATGTTCCATCTTTCTTCTTGACAAACAGCACGGGTGCTCCCCATGGAGAGTGGCTTGGTCGGATGAAGCCTTTATCTAGCAATTCTTGCAATTGACTAGATAACTCTTTCATTTCGGAAGGTGCCAGACGGTATGGAGACCTGGCTACGGGGGCGGCACCTGGTGCTAAGTCAATTCGAAACTCTACTTGTCGCGTTGGAGGTAAACCTGGCAAGTCTTCGGGAAAGACTTCCGGGTATTCGCGGACAATAGGAACATCTTCCATACGCTTCTCCTTTGGTTTCTTCTCAGTCACGTGTGCTAGTATGGCATGGCATCCTTTGCGAAGGAACTTCCGTGCCTTCATACTAGATATGAGATTTAGTTTGGTTCCACTCTTTTCGCCTTGCACGTTTAGAGTGTTGCCATCTGTGAGAGGCATCCTAACTATTTTCTCATGGCACACAATTTCCGCATGGTTCTTTGATAACCAATCCATGCCAATGATTACATCAAAGCTTCCTAATTCTACGGGCATCAAATCAATGCTGAAGGAATGGTCGGAGAGTTCTAATGAGCAATTTTGATAGATTATATCGGCTTCTACTAATTCTCCGTTTGCTAATTCTACTGTGAACTTAGTGTCTAAGGCAACAGGGGTAATTTCAAGTAATTGGCCAAATTCGGTAGACACGAAGCTTTTATCGGCACCAGTATCGAATAAAACGGAAGCATAATGATTATTTAGCAGAAACGTACCCGTCACCGTGTTGGGATCACGGCGAGCGTCTCCGGCATTGATCACAAAGGCTCTTCCCCTAGCTTGGTTAGCATCTTGGTTCCTAGCTCTCGGGCAGTCCTTTTTGTAATGTCCGGTGCTTCCGCAACCGTAGCACGTGCGTTTTGGGCAGTCACGTGCCACATGTCCCTTGATCTTGAAGATATTGCAATAGACATTTCCACAATCGAGTGTGTGGTGGAGGTTGCATTTGTTGCACAGGGGTGCAGCACCGGTGTAACCGGTCTTACGGAGGACATGGGTAGTAGTAGTAGCAGCATAAACCTTCACTGGTTCGGTTTCCTTGGCAGGGGTCTTTTCTTCGCGATTCCTCCAGAATCCGCGTTTTCTCTTGTTGTCAGGCTTCTTGCTCGAGAAGGGAGTGGTACTAGTTTCAGGGGTTTTGCTCTCAGACTGTTTCTTGCCAAGGTTCACTCCTTGACGGTTAGCTTGGTAAACAAGGTTGTGTGCCAGGCGCACAGCATACTGAAAAGTCTGAGGATTCGAGGAAAGGACATTTCCTTGGATGTGAGGTGCAAGTCCCCAGATGTACCGTTCGATCTTTTTGTACGGAGGAGTGACCATGTTAGGACAGAGATGAGCGAGCTCACAAAACCTTTTGGTATAGCCGGCAACATCGGCTCCATTCATGGATAGGTTCCAGAACTCAGCTTCGAGTTTTTGAAGTTCTTCTCTAGGGCAGTACTCATCGCGAAGCAGTTGTTTGAGCTCGTCCCATGACATGGCATATGCCAAATCAGTTCCCATAGCATCAGCATGGGAGTTCCACCAAGTCAGTGCGCCGTCCGTGAGTGCGCATGTGGAATACTTAACCATGTACTGCTCAGGGCAGTTGCTTATGCGGAAGATGGACTCGATCTTCTCAAACCAGCGAATTAAACCAACAGTGCCTTCAGAACCCTTGAAATTCGAGGGCTTGCAGTTCATGAAGTCCTTGTATGAACATTCACGAGCGCCTGCAGTTGTTAGGTCAAAACGTTGAGTACAATTTAGGAAAATTGTAGTCTAATGTTTTCTAACATTTGGTTAATTCGTTCTTACCGCGTGCCCCATTGTCGTTCTGACGTTGGGTTTCGGCGGCGGCAACAGTTTCCGCAACGCGATCAGCAATCATTTCCTCGATTTCCTCGGCAGTCATGTGAGGAGGTGAGGTGTTCCTGGTAGCTCGGCGTCTCGGTGGCATGATTTTGCTTTAAGTTGGCCAACATAAAGAAAATTTCAGATAATATGTAAATGGGGTTATTACATGCTCGAGAATAACTACCACGACATATAAATGATGCCATATCATTTTACACGCAACGCAACCAAGAACTAATGATAGAAGAGAAGAGAAGAGAATAGGAAATGTGAAGTAACCTAACGCGTTCTAGCAATAGTATATATATAGCACAATCATAACATGATAATAGTATAGTCATAATAATAACATAGCCATAACATAATCATAACAGAAATCATAATCATAGCAAAAGATTTCCATAACATATCCACCAAAAGTCATACATAAATCATAGTTTGTTACCATATTACAGACGAAACACATCCAAAATAACAAGTTTGCATCGTGGGCTCGCAGTCCCAATCAAAATCAAGAGTTAACATGTTTCATCTATAAAATGGTCATCAAAAGATACTAGGTCAAATCTTACCTAGAAGGCTGCTGGTGGAGGTGGTGGAGGTGGAGGACCAGGAGGCATATAGAAAAAGGGCAGGGCATGGGTCATGGCAAGGATGGTGGAGAGGAGTCGTCCGGATAAATGCTCCAGCGCTACGACTCTCCTCTGCAGGCTCTCGTGTGAGAGGAGCAGATCAGTAGTGGCCATGCTAACCCCAGTCATGTGGGCATGAAGGGACTCCATGGCGCCATCAGTAGCGCACATGCGTCTCACCAGCATGGATATCCGACCCCTGAGGGTTATAACCTCCTTAGTGGTTGGAAGCTGGCCGACGTTAGCATCGAGCTCACCCAGGTCGGTCTCAATACGCCTCAGACGAGCAACTAAGAGTGGTACAGTGTCAGATATCGGCTCGTCTGTGAATGGCGAGATCCCTAAAGGTATGCGACGGGATGTGTCAGGGAGTGAGGACTCTCCTCGAGCATAACAGCTCGGGAACTCCTCAATCATACGCCAGTGCTGGACCTGCTCTGGCATCCATGCGAGATGGGGTAGCTGAAACACATAACGCCTTTTGGGCGTAGGCTCATCATGGGTAGGTCCAGTCTCCCGAGTCCGGGACGGGCCAGATGCCCTCCCAGGGGTAAATCCCCGTCTGCCGCCACCAGGCGCGGCGACAAACGTTTTCACAGACCGGTCACGGCCTGTGAAAGGATCCATGGTGCTCGAAGCACCTATCGGGGCCACATCGCCAGCAGTGGCGGTGGGAGCAGGATGGTCAGAAGTGTCATCAGAAGTCCTACGTCGGATCGGGCTCAGAAAACCACGAGGAAGAAACGTCTCGTGAATAGTATCGACAGTAGCTCCCTCTGTCTCAGGGCTCGATGGTACATGGTCTTCAGGTGATGGTGTATACTCGACACTTGGTTCTTCATCAGAATCGGCAACGCAAATGACTTCTTTGGAAGCCATCTCTGCGAAAATATTCCAAAAAGAACGGTGTCAGTAACATCATGATAGTGTGGCAACACATAAGTAAACACAAGTAAACATATGAGGTCTTGCATGCAAATGGTAGCTTCGGAGTGGGTTATAGTCCAGGCTTGATTTTCGTTTCGTTTTGTTTATCCTGGTTCGCTATAACCACGGCTCTGATACCAATCTGTCACACCCCGGTCAACGGTTTCGGGTGTGAGCGAGAATGGAATCATAGTCGAGGATACATAGAACACTTCTAATAATTTAAAAACTTCATAAAACATTAATTCGTTTCATCGCAGCGGAAAGATAGTGGAAACATTAATGTCTTACATTTCGAAAACATAAGTCTTAAATAATTATTAAAAGCATAAACGGTTAAGTTGGATAGTTGGGACTATGACTCCAAGAACAGGTCCGATAGCATTTGTAAGCCCCATTTGCATGTCTTCAGAGAGTTTCGTCAATTACCTAAGAAATCATGAATATAAAACGGGTCAACATAAAGTTGGTGAGGTTCACAGGTTTAAGACTCACAGTTTAATCAGTTGTAAAACAGTTTTCAGTATACTTAAATATTACGTTGGTTTACCGTTGTGGATGCATGGACTCACTTGAACCTTGATTTCAAATACTAACGGTTTACCCATCCAGCATCTCTTGCCCAGAGATGTTAAACAGAACAGAATAACTGACGTGTACCCCCAGACAAATCCGGAGTCAGAACTGGAGCTACCAGTTAGGGCAGGGTTGTCAACCCAAATAGATCTCTTTACTAGCTATCGTTTCGTATAGAACTAATTGAAATCAATTAATGATGGGATTTCGGTTGTACAAACGTTTATAACGATAATGTACCAAGTTGGGCAATCAGTAAGAGAACAAGTAGTCATACGGCTAACAAATAAACCATAATATTAAGTAAAAAGCATTTAATCAGTTTTCATGATTTCTCCCCCAAGTATAAAACAGTTAAAGGAAAAAGGGGCCGTGAAACTCACAGATTCAGCAGATAAGCGGTAAATAAGCAGTGAAGGACGGTAGCACGTAACGTCCTAAATCATTTAATAAACATATGCATGAGGTCTATGATCATTTGAGTAACATAAGTCACCCAAGTGATACTGGTCAAGTCTTGACGATTTAATCCGTTTAAATACGTTTGAAAACTTGTTAACTTGTATTTATTGAACAAATACATTCGGTGATGATTTATATTTATGTTAAATAAATATAATCTAAGAATAATCATTTTCAATAATTCAACCAAGTTTTGAACATTGAGTTTAAAAGAATAATAATGTCTTTTATTATTTTCACAAGTTTGTATAATTATTTTAAGTAAATAATTACATAATTGATTTGTTAATCTTGCAAATTATAATTATTTTAAATAATTATGATTAACAATACTTTGGTAAATAAAACATAGTTTATATCTTTTGTAAATAATTATTTGTCAAAATAATTATTAAACGGTTGTTCTATTTTAAGTCGTAAATCCTTAAAGAAAACATTTAAAGTTTTTATCATTTAATCATTTGTATTTCGAAATCGTTTAATATTTCATTTTCATGGAATACATGTTTCTCAAAAATATCTTAACGACGCTTGGATTTATAATACGTTATCTTTACAAAACTTGTCTTTTATTTCAAAATCTCCAACGAACGTTGGTTCATTTATGGATACTTTGTTTTTATCAAAGTAATATTAAAAGTCCATGTAAACATTTAAAGCCAATGATTTGTCTTTGATTTATTTTTATAAAAATCTTTTATAAAAATATTTATTTTCAAATGTGACCTTCTTATAGAAAAAATGTCCATTTCTAACAAGTTTTTAAGAAAGGTTAAAACTTGTAATAAATCCAAGTATTTATGTCAAATTAATCATTTGACATAAATATTATTCTCATTTAATCTAGTAATAAATTTTATTCTTTTTGTCCAATCATTTGAAACACATTAAATATGTTACATGACCATTTTAAGAAATATATTCTTTTGTTTTAGTCATAGGTTACATATGTAACATTTGTTTAATTATTTCATATTGTTTTTAATATTGTTTTAACATGTAACATATATAAACATAAATAACAATCAACTAACACATTGGTGTTAGGACTTTATAAATGTAAATAAACAATCAACTAACACATTGGTGTTAGGACATTTAAATATAAATAACAATCAACTAACACATTGGTGTTAGGACTTTAAATATAAATAACAATCAACTAACATTTTCATGTTAGGACAATTAAATATAAACAATCAACTAACACTTTTGTGTTAGGACAAATAATGTAAACATGTATAGATTATCATTTATTTTATATGAAGAGGCTTGGAGGTTTTGTTAAAATGAACTAACTTATGAAACCAAAGTTTCATAAACAAGATTCATGGTGCACACCATATTACTTTCCTTGGATTTCATAAGTGTGTTTCACCACACTTGTTGGCTATCTTTAAGCATTTAAAATGCACCAACAAAGTGCTTGATCTTGAAAGAAAGAGATAGAGAAGAGAGTTTTTGTTAGTTGTTTAACAAACACAAGCATTCTTTGATTATTTGGTTTAGTTTTGATGGATTGTTGTCAAGACTTGAGAGGTTTAAAGGGTGAATATATGATAGAATAGTGAGTTAAAAGACTCACAAAAGATGAAGGGAAAGCTTGATGGTGGTTGGCGGCGGTTCCGGCGGCGGAGTAGCGGCGGCCGGCGGTGGCGGAGGGCGGTCCGGCGGCGGCGGTGTGGTGGCTCTCGGCCGAACAAAGGGAGAAGAGGGGAGGAGAGTGGGTGTTTGCTTGTAGTGGTGCAAGGGAACAAGTGGGGTTTAACCTCCTTTTTATAATCAAAAAGTGAGGTTATTAACCCTTGTGTATTAGTGTGTTGTCAAGCCCACATTAATCCCAACTAATCTCAAGTGTAGGTTGTTTAATTTTTATAAATTTCACTTGACTAGTTAAATAATTGAAAGCTTTTATAAAATAAATGGGGGTTAGGAGTTTATAAAAATTATAACTTTTTAAAATAAAACCCAAGTATAATTAATCCATTTGAATGATGGTTTTTATTTTTATAAACAATGTTAACCCAAATTTTATAAAATATTAGTGAGCTAAAAGGTTGGGATTAACTTTTATAAAACTAGTGGGCTTAAACCAATAATTAACTTTGTTTGTGATTTGGGCCGAAGCCCAAATGTAATCGAGGTGGGAATGGGCCGAGGCCCATTCGGTTTGTACAAATGAGACGGGCCGAAGCCCAAACGAAATCCGAAGGGGGGGTTGGGCCGGTTTGGGTTGGTGTGGGCCGCGGAGAAAGAAAGAAAAGAATTGGGCCGGTTCGGCCCAATGCGATACGTGCCGCGGGTCGGGTTTCCAGGTTGACGGATTCACTCGTTACGTTGAGGTGAACCTTCGGTTAAGTTTTCGGGTCAATCCGGACATTTTTGGGCTTAATGGGCTTACCGGGCCCAATAGGCTAAACGGTTTGGAAATTGGCTAAGTCTTGACAACATAACACTTCGAATTCGTAACGTGTTTTAAGTTCATGAAATGACTTAACAGTTTTGAAATGGTTTGATAAAATATAAAATGTCAAATTTTATATTAAATTTCTTATTATTGAAATTCCACCGTTAATATACGAAAGACGCATTATTCTACGTACGTATATATATATATATTCTAATTTAACGTGGAATTGAAGTCGGTTAATCATTTAACTATCACAGTTAATCACGTATTTAAAAGTCAACGAAAGTCAACGGAGAGAGGTTTGACCTGATTTGGACGGGTTGTCACATTGGATTTTTTAAAAAATTAAATGAAAATGTAAATTAACTAACAAATCAACTAATCAAAAGGCGCACTAATTCCCCGGTAACGGTGCCAATTTGATAATGGTTGTCGAGACCGTTACAAATCCCCAACTAAATTTGATTTGTAGTAATGGTAAGTTAGGGTTAACAAACCGAAGGAATATGTGAAAATTGATTAATTGACCGAAATTAACTATTAATTACTAAACTACCTAAAATTACTTAAATTTCCTCTTTGGCTGTTTTGAATAAATTAGGTTGAATAACTAATTATTAAATAACTTAAAAACTAAAGGAATTAATCAAGCTAAAGACTTGAGTACTAGAATTACGAAACTGCTTACGAATGAGAAAAAACTAACTACTTTTGGATCCTGGTTGGCTACCGATCCGGGCAAAACCTAATTAATCATTAATAACATATAGACATGATCCCCAATTGGTTAGTTGACCTAATAACCTAAGTTCCTAATGGGCTGCTTAGTTCCTGCTGCAAGAAAAGGCTAGAACACGACAGGGGACCACTAAAACCCTAATTTATTAGTTAGTTAAACAAGTTCAGCATGCGGGTGCTCGACGGTTGCAAGGAAAACCAGAACAATTAATGACTAACAATTAAGAACATAACGAATCCACCAACCAATCACCAAAAGCAGTTATGAGGTGATTAGCCGGACATGGCTAATATAGCAAACATGATTATAATTAAAAATTGCATAAAGAACTGTACCGAATGATTGCAAAACTCCAAAAATCTCTAAACAATGTTAAAAACTCGTAACCCTAGTGCTCTGGTCGTCTAAGAATGAGAGAGATTAAACTAAAAACTTAACATCCAAGTTAAATAAAAAAAACCCTAATTTTATTTTCTGACGACCAATTTAAGGCGTACCGCCTCAAACATTTCCATTTGGCGCGTACCGCATGGGCTTCTGTTGTCGGCTTCTTTTTCCCAATTCAGGGCGTACTGCCCTGATTTCTTCATTCGTGGGCGTACCGCCTAAATCTTCTGCTCAGGAACTTTTCTTTATTTTCTTCAAATCTTCACTCGTTTCCTGATGACTTCTCAACTTGGTACCGATCAACTTCCTTGATCTTCACAAAAGCTCATATTTCAACACGTTTAGCTCCGACTACCTTAAAACAGAAAACAATGGTAATGTAATGAATTCCAATCACTAATGTTAATAAAAATAGTAAATTAATAACAATAATGCATGACACTTTGGACTAACATCAAATATATATGAAATTAGCGGTAAATGAATCGTAGGATTCATGCTAATGGGTTAAACGAGTCAAATGATTCTAAAGGATTCATAATATTGAGTCAAAGAATAATACTTACTATTGATTCATAGGAATCATAATAATGGCCAAATGTTATCGTTAGCTAAACGGTTCGTAAGGACCATAACCATATGCTAATGAGTAACTGATTGATAATGGTTTGCAAGAACCAAATGCATGTGTAACATTGTTTATGTTACAAGTATTAAATTATGGAAATGTAGATTGTGTAATCACATAATAACGAAATAAGCCATGAGCTATTCTAAAAAGGGGTGATGAATGGTTGGGAACCATGAAGCCTCATTGCCTAAAGGTTCTCCAATCACAGAATTGACCATAAGCAAGATCCGAAGGAATCACAGAATAACTTAATAAGTTGCAATGGGCGGAAATGGGGCAATGGAACCATCGCCATGTAACGGATAATGGAGGATCATAAATGGTTTATAGAACCATAGATTCTCAATGCTAGAATTATGGTCAATCAATGAATTGGGAGGAACCCAAAGCATGGACCCATCTTAACAGGTCAATCAGGTTAATAAGTTGTAAACACATGAAAAAGGGTGACTATGCAACCCAACAATGAATGGGTATGCTAAGTTGCATGAATACATGAATCGGGTCCTTAGACCTTAACAAAATGATGTTGGAGTCGTGTAGGCCGTAGTGGGCACATCGATTAAGTGATAGCACTAACAAATGTAAATGTCTTTAATGATATGTGTGCCATACATGTGACTGTGTGAAGGTGATATAACCCAAGATTGGGTAAATGAAGCCTTGGTGGCAATTAACCCCTTAACGGGTCAAACGGGTTGGGTAAACCCACATACTTGTAAGAATTGTTAATTATTGATTACTAATTGTTGTTGTATATAATGACATGCTTTCTAAGTGTTTTGAGGGTCTATGATGCATAATCTAAGGCCCCAAATAGCTCAAGTGAAGCTGGTAGAAAACAGGGAAAAGTAGTAAAAAATTTGGCTAAGTATAAATCTGGCCGGATTTAGCCAAATCCTTGGAAAAGCGGCTCCAAGCGTATCGCTTGGAGCCTAAGCATCTGGAGGCGATACGCATAGTGAACCAAGTGTATCGCTTGGTAGTAAGTGTAGAGGCTAGAATTAGAGGCTTGTAATATTAAATATAGGTGGACTGAGCTTAGTGGTTCGAAACAATTTAATAAGGTTTTAGTGGGCTTGGGCTTGGGAAGCTGCTTATGTGTGTATCTATATAAACACACATAAGCCTCCATGTTTAGGGTTGGCGATTCCAGAGAGAGCAAGGGGAATTCGATTTCTCTCTAGAAATCCTATACTAGACGAATCCAAGGACTCGTGTGCATCGTATTTTCTGAATTCAAGGTTTAAGTATTTTGTTTTATAGTGTGTTTAATTCGTTTTCTCCATCTCTGTTCTTGAATTAGTCGTCTACATGGATTCCACACGTGTATACGAGATCGATATCGTGTTTGGTCGTTGGTTACGATCCTTCAATTGGTATCAGAGCCAAAAAACTCCGTTTCGAGGCTCTCACGATATCAAGATTCAAGAGCTATTGAGTTTTTTGTGATATTTCGATTGATTTTGGGTGTTTTCTGTGTTGACGGCGCTGAAGAACGAATTAGGGTTCTTTTTTTTTTTTTTAAACAGAAAATAATAAAATAAAAATCTGATTTCAACTTATCGAATTTTTTTTGTTTCCGAATATTTGTTTTGATCTCATTTTTCCTAAACTTGTGATTGAAGTTTAATTGTGGCTCAAAATATGTTGCACTCTTTAAACTATTTTGGGAATCAATTTGATAGATATCAAATTTCATATTTGGCTTTTTTCTTCTCTGGGCAACGATTTCTTTGACTTGTATAAAAGATTGGGATTGGGATTTTAATTGGGTTGGTGCTACATCCGTTTCGAGGGGGAATCGAGGAGTGGCCACCTAGTTTCCTTCTTCTTTTGCAGGTCTTCGGTTGACATTCAGGTTTTCGGCCCTCTTCTCTGGTTCTCGGCCCGGTTTAGTTACTTCTCGGCTCACTATCTCAACTTCTCGGCTCGGCTTGAGGATTCTCGGTCCGGGGTGCTAGGTTCTCGGTTCGCCTTGTAGTATTCGGCTCGGCTCACTGATCTACTTCTCAGTTGAGGTTGTTTTCGGTTCGGTGTACTGCTCTTGGCTCGGGTCAAGCATTCGGTCGAGTCTTCGATTGTTTTCGGTTCTACGAGGAGGTGAGAGAAGAATTGGTTCTCGGACATCAAGAGGTTATCGGCTTGACTTCCAGTATTCGGTTCGATCAACTTGAGTTCTCAGTTCTGTCAACAAGTATTCGGCTCCTCAAAAGAATTCGGTTCAATCGATTTGTGTTTTCAGTTCACACGCGGGTCCTCGGTCCGGATATCGGGTCTCCGGTTCGGCTTAAGTATTCGCCTCGCTGTCGAGTTTTCGGTTATAGCTTTCGGTTCGGCTCAAGGTCTCGGCCCGGGACTAAGTTTCGGTTCAAGTTTTCGGTTTGAGTTGAGATTTCGATCCAGTGCCTTTGGTTCGGGTATAGGTTTCAGTTAGAGAGGTTTCGGTTGGTCTCTATTTGCTTTTCGGTTTGACTCTTCGGTTGAGAGGTTTCCTTCTCGGTTTTGAGGTCTACGATTCGGGTTGAGTGGTTTTCGACTTGGTCTCGAGTTTTCAGTTTTTGGACTTCGACTTTTCGGTCAAGCTCTCGGGTTAAAGTTGGTATTCGGCTAGTTTGGTTCTCGTACGACAGTCTTCGGTTGTATCTTTATTGTTTTCGGCCTGATTTGAAGTTTCCGGTCGATATCCTTCGAAAACGTGAGTTGCAGGTTTATTTTCTTAAAAGCAAGAAATTGAAATTCACGTGTGTTGAAGATTAAGAGAATTACGTTTGTGCCATTGAAGAAATCTACGTAATTTGAAAGTTCCATATTTACGAATCAGCCATTGGGATTTCGAGAAATTATAGTCTACGTAAATTAAAGCTAAAATAATTACAATCCTGCCATCAACATATATTTAAAACGGGTGGTCCACGGCATTCGGTTTTTGAAGCAAGAAACGGTCACTCATTTTAAGTTGGTGTAAATTAATTTAGACAGGGTTTTGTTCATTGAATTTTTCTGCAACTCGTGATATAATTTGTGTCTTGAGATATTGTGATCAGGTTTTCGGTTGAAGGTTTTCAGCTGCTGAGTTTTCGACTGTCAGGGATTTTCCACTCGTGAAAGATTATGGCAGGCAACCAAGCGAGTACTTCTGGTGTTAACTCTCAAACTCCGGAGTGTTCAAACCCCACATGTCTGTCTTTAATTAAAGACCGGCAATCTAAATTTACTTATGAATGCTTAAATCATGAGAAAACTGAACATGAAGTTAAAGAATGGAAGGATCGCACAAGAATTTTCAGAGAAAAATATGAAGTTGCCAAACAGGAACTTAACTATTTTGAACATCAACTAAGTGATTACAAGGTTTTTTTTATAGAAAATCTGAATCTAAGGTAGAAGTTTTAACTAAAAAAGTTCTAGAACTGAGAACTAAACTTACCGCAACCCAATCTATCTTTAAACATCAGACAATTCATTCAAAGATGATGGAGGCCAATCAGCATTTTTATAACTCTAATGAAAGAATTAAACATGTGAAAGCTCAATCAGGATTAGGACTTTACTCTGAAGAAAATGTTGAAACATCCACTCACAATGTTCCTCCCCTTTTAATGTGTGACATGATTTCTCTGCCTCTTACTACTGAGCAGAAAGAAAAAATGGCTGCTGTTGAAAAAACAGCTACATATGGTAAAAAGGAAAGCATGTCTATTGAAAGCAAGCTTGCCGCATGTCCTATAAAAATTTCTGCTCCTCCTACTCACACTAATAAAGCTGTTTCATGCGAAGATAATGTAACTGTTGAGAAGGACAGTAAATGCAATGTTGAGAAGGACAGTGAATGCAATGTTGAGAAGGACAGTGAATGCAATGACTCTAAATCTGACAGAGTTGAATTTCTTAAGTTTATTGCTGATGTGTCCAAGTCTGCATCAAAACTCACTGGATCAAATGTTATTGGTGAACAAACGTCATTTGGTGTGTTTTCTATTGGGAAGAATGATGGTCGTGTGAAATCTTTGAAAAGGAGAAGGAACCACATGTTACTGGTTCCCTAACCCCTGGTGTATTTGTGGTTGGAAAAATTGATAATGTGTTGAATGTGAAACGGGTAAGGGAATATAAACCACAAGACTTTGTCCCGTATCCTGAAGTTTACAATGCTTATGACCAACACCAGCCGATAAAGCGGGAGTATGTTTTGTCGACTTGTCGTGATGGCAAAACATATTGGATTCACAAACATGCTGCAAAACCAAAATGGCAATCCACTGGGCGATAATTTTCACAGCCTCCTGCTTTTCCAAAGAAACAGTCATGTCACACTTGTAGAAAGCCTGGACACCTGGCCATAAATTGTTTTCATAGACCATATCAGCCATATTACCCGAAGAAACATTTGCAGACAAAAGACTTAACTTTCCAGGCTGATGGTCACAATGTCAATCCAGCACCTAACAAGCCAGCGGTGCCGAGACCTCAGCAAAAGAAGCAACTGGTGAGGGATGATCAACGTTGAATATGCAAATGCCAAAAAGGATATATGATTAAAGATGAACTTGCAAATGGTAGTCAAGACAGATGTCTCTTAAGGGAGAAGATGCGGTTACAAACAAAACGATAGCAAGTGCATCTAACTGAAGGAGAAGAACTTGCGAAAGGGATAGTTAGTATAAATAGAAGATTTTCTTATGATGTAAGGGGACTTTTGGGGTAGAGTGAGATATGATACACCTTTATGTGTGTGTTTTTCTCTCTATATTCTGAAATTGTACCAAACACTGTCAATCAATAAAACATTCGAATCATCGTGCAATTCTCTTATTCTTTGACTACATTCTATAATGAGGTGTGAAATTTCACTCTAGGCAGGTGGAATTTTATTCTTCATCAATTGGAGCCATCCGTATTCTCTGGATTTATTAAGGAATGGAGAAGATTTCTCGTGATTCTGGAAAGAAAAACGTGGTGTTCGTTCCGTCAAGCTTAGAGAAGAATGTTGCTAGTTCAAAAGGATCTGTGGGAGCTTTTAGCGTGACACCTTCAATGTTCTCATTTTCTGAACGAGAAAAGGATGTTAGCAACTTGAGTAAGGATGGTGATGATAATGATGATCGGAACAATAGTTCCGATGTTTTACGAGAATTTGATAATGAATTTCTACCAAGGAACGTTGAAGTTCTGAAAAAACTAAAAGACAAGCAGAATCGTGAACTCTGGCTACAAGAGGTGAAGACAAAGCTCAAATTTACTCTGGAGCGTGATTCATCGAGAGAGAAAGAGCAAAATGATTTTTTGGAGATTATGGATGACGATCCAGTAGTTGTTAAGAGTTCGACAAAATCAGGTATGTGAGCTATTGAACAAGTCAATTAACGAATTCAAAGTTAAATAATAATTGAGATAAATGTTTACAAGTTATGATTTCTAATTTCATGAATCATTCCATGAAATAGCGCCTGAAACGAGTGATATGCTCCGAGCTATCATTATTGATTACTATTAAGATCTGTTTAATTAAAAGTTTAAATTCAAAACTTTTACATACAAACAATGGCGCGTTAATTTTGAATTAATCCCTTCAGTTGAGGTTCAACATTTGAATATGTGCTATTGGTAATTTTCTAGAAATTGTTTGAATATTTGAAGGAAGGTTTTTTGAATATTTGAAGATTCAAAGGAATGGTTAACAATTTCTGGAAACCATATGAACATGAGTTTCAGATTGATAATTTTGAACTCAATAGGATAACTAATTAACATAATGCTCACTATGCTGAGAAAATTAGAACAAAAAAAAATGAGAAGGAGAACACATAGGGCATAATGCATATGCTCATGTATTTGGCTGAAGTTGAAAGGAATTTGTAAGTGTTTGTGTACTTTTGTTCATAATGGCACATGCATTATCATTAAGCCCTCTGATAGAGGCATAAATTTGCAATTTCGAAAAGTCATACGGAATTAGGAAATGAAAGCCCTTCCAATTGAAGGCATGATATGATGCTATTTAAAATACATCATACAAATAGTTCGTATGCGTATCCTAATACGATGAATATAATGATTACAGGAGCGCAAAATACGTTTGTACCATATTTTCCTCCTTCAATGCAAGAGCAGTCTAAATTTGCTAATTGGATCGCTAATGCGCGGTTTCCTAAAAAGCTAAAAATGCCTGCATCTGTAAAAAAGTATGGTAGGTTTATCGGATCCCGATGATCATATTTTTGATTTCTGGTCGGCTGCAAGATTAGAATGTTGGTCAGAAGAGACTTGGTGCCACATGCTGGTACAGACATTTACTGGAGCTGCTAGAGTATGGTATGATTCATTGCCTAATGCGCAAATCATAAGCTTTGAAGATTTGAAAGAAAAAATTCTAAGGCAGTTTAGTCAGCCACAGAAATGTACCAAAGAGGTTATAGAGGTACATAATATTCGAAGAAGAAATGATGAAAGCTTAGAAAACTTTGTGGTGCGGTTTAACAATGAAACCATGAAATAGTGGGTGCTCAGGATCAGTTGCGAATCTCAGGCTTTTGACATGGGGTGCGACATTCGCATCTTGTGGAGAAGCTGCATGAGGACTTACCTAAAACTATGGAAGTGTTGATGGATCGGGTAAGAATTTATGTAAAGGGTCGAAGTGCCTCAGGGAACATTCAAGGAGTAGGTACTCAAAAGCCACCTACTAAGGGTGCAAATGTTAAAAACGCAAATGCAAGTGCTAATACTTTCCCACAGCGAAATCAGCCTTGGGGAGGATACAGATTGCAGCCTTATGACAAACGAAGAGAAGGAAACTTTGAAAGTTATAGGAGAAATTGGGATGAAAAATCAGGGGAACACCCCATGCTTACAAAAACACCAAGTGAAATATTGGCTACTGAAAATGTGCAATTTGCAAAACCGCAAAGATCAAGATTGGCTGTCAATGTTGACACTAGTAAATATTGTGACTCCCACAAAGACAAGGGTCATGATACTGATGACTATAGACATTTGCGAAGTGAAATCGAGAAAGCCATTAAATTGTAACATCCGTGTCCGACCCATTCACAAAACCCGGCCTAAATTGGAACTTGTCACGCAAATCGAATTTTGATTTAAGAATTATCGAAAGAATTTATCTAAAATATACAATTAAATTATGTTCGGGATATTCCATGATCATTTTTAAAAGAAAATAATAAATTTGGAAAGTTTTAGGTTAAACGATTTGCTTAGTAAAAATAAATTAATTTTGTGCTTTTACGCGATTTCGATATTCGATTAATCGTTTACCGGGAATCTCGGGGTTTTTAACTCAAAATATAGTTTTTTGAATGTCCTACAATCATTTTATAACATTAAAAACCAATTGGTTAAATTTTGGATCGATTTTGTCAATTAAAACGCAAATAAATAAATTTACCGTTTTTCGTGCAATCCCGTTCATAACCGGGAGTCACGTAAATTTCGAAAAAAAAATCATATATTAAAGTTCCTTGATGTTTTATAAGGTTATAATAAGTTGCTCGTAAAATTTTAGAGATTATCGAATTAGAACGGGTAACGAACGATTAACAAGAAAAAATATATATAAAACAAAAGTCTGGCTACCCCCCCCCCCCTGGCGTATCGTGAGGGGATAGCCTTGTCTTGGCGCGATACGCGAGATGCGTATCTGTGCAGATTCAAGATCAGCTCACGAACAGGCCACGTATTCTTGCTTACTTTGCACGAATTCGATCCCCAGGTGTCGTTTCTCTTCGGTTAGTCACCATATGTGTTGTCTACCATCCAAGGCGCACCTAATAGCTATAAATAGCACCCCTAATTCATCATATTCACTCACCAATTCCTCAAAACATTACTTGAAAACCCTAGAAAAACGCAGATTCTTGTCTTGATCAATACGAGCTCCTCAATTCGAATTTGAAGCTGAATTTCTGTAGTCCTCCCTTATTAGGTATGATGTACAATAACCTGTTTCAGTTTTTGATAATATCGTGTCTAGGTATGATTTCTAAAAATATATAAAAATTAGGGTTCTTGAGCTTGTTTTGCTAAATTGAGTGATCGGATAGGAATTAGGGTCTGAATTTTTGTAGGTAATCCTAAAATAATGTGTTTTAAAAAAGCCTAAGTTAATTTTCAGTTTTGGAAAGGTTTGGTATTTTATTTAACTAATGGTCAAAATTAGGGTTTTCATACCGTTGTTCTGCCCAAATCAAGTTAAAGGTATTGAATTAAGGTTTACTATTTTGAGGAATATTATAATATATCATAATGAATAAAACCCTAAGGTTTTACAATTTTATAAATTGTTTTGATATTTATTTAATAAATAGGTTGAAATTAGGGTTTCCACGACGTTATTTTGCCAAAATTAAACAAACAAGTTAATTTTAGGGCTTATATCTTAAAATATGTTATAAAATAGTATTTTAAGTAAAAGCCCTAATTTTATTTAATTTTATAAAAGAGTTTGCTATTTATTTGATAATTATTTTAAAATTAGGGTTTTAAATATGATTATTAAATATCGAACAAACAAGAAGGTATTGAAACTTGATTTTTGGTCTTGGAACATATTTATATATATATAATAAGTATATATAAGTCCAAAAGTGTTAAATACATGAAAATACTAAACAAATACTAAAACCCTAATTGCCCGATAAAGGGCAAAATGGTCTTTTTATCAAATAAGAACTAACACTCCTTAAGTTCCTCGTAACTGTGATCATTATGATTCCCTATATTCATATAGCATGTTCATTTCACTAGGATAATCTCTGGGTTGTTATCTCTCGCAAATCGGTTCTATCTCTCATATTCGATCTACTTATCAGGTGAGTATTCACTAAATCCCCCTTTCTTTTAAAATGAGATATGACTATTCAATTCATATTATCATTACTAATGGTGATTCATTCGATTGATAATCCGACTTGTGAGAAATCATAGCTCCATTATTTAACCTTTTTGGGGTGTAACATGTATCTTTATTCAAAATCATTTCTCTAAACGTTATGCGATTATGTGTTGATTGAATGAATTCTATATGGAACTATTTATGGAAATCTCTATGTGTTAGTCTGCCAGTCTCCCTCTGTATGAGGAAATCATGCAAGTCTACCTCTATATGAGGAAATGATGTTGTGAAGTAAAAGTAATTTGAATGTTTGATATATTTATTTGTTTCATTATTTGATTGACTGTATATACATGAACGTATCTCTTATCACGTATATCGCATGTGTTAAATATATGTTTTATAAACTTGTGTTTACTCACCAAATACTTTTGTAGTTGACACTTGATTTTATACATGTTGTAGGAATTTATACTAGAGCTTCGATATAACTACGCTAGGATTGTTGGACCTAGATTAAGAACCTTGAATCAGTTTTAAAATGTAATTAGTATGTTTATCTTTATTGTAAGTTTTCTTTAATTGATTAATGAAAAAGGGCATGTTTAAGTATTACAACTTATTTTAGTTGTCATGTGCATCTGGACAATCATTGCGCCCCGAAAAATTCCGTCGTTGGTTGGGGTGTGACATAAATCGGGAAAATTGTCGCATCTGTTGAAGAACATTAAAGAAGGTCGTCGTTTTGAAACTACAAAAACTGTTATAGGGATGATTAGAAGAGGTTCTAACACTTGGCATAGAAATGTGAGAACAAGAATAGGTGAAGAAGCTTGGAAGATGCAAGAAATTACATTCCCTCCTATAAATGGGGAAGAATCTAAGGAAGATCCGGTAGTGGTTACGGTGGGAATTGCAGGGTTCCTGGTAAAAAGAACATATCTGGATACTGAGAGTGCATCAGAGATTATGTACGAATCTTGTTTTAGGAAAATGAGATCGGAAGTGTAAAAGAGGTTAAAATATCATGACTCACCTTTAATCGGGTTTTCAGGATAAATTGTACACCCAATGGGAGAAATTACTTTTCCTGTAATCTTTGGCGACGATTAACTCTTTAGAGAAGTAACGATGACATTCGTAGTTGTGGCAACACCATCGCCACACAATGTCATCATTGGAAGGCCTGGATTGAAATACCTGGGAGCTATTGTATCAACAACGCATGTCATGGTTCGTTTTCCCACACTAGCGGGAATTGCAACTATGAGATCAGATGTGGAAATGCAAATAGCTATGGTGGAAAAACCAGTCACGGGAAGTAAAAATATGAAAATGGGCGAAGGAGATGTGTTAACAAAAGATAAGTGGGTTATTAATGAAAAATTTCCGGATCAAGTTATAGAAATTGGAAATCAGTTGCGAGGTGAGTGCAGAGAAAAATTATTTCAGTTATTGAAACATAATGTTGATATTTTTTCATGGGAGCCTTCGGATATGACAGGTGTTCCAAAGCACTTTGCAGAACATCGTTTAAATTTCTATCCGGTAGCCAAACCAGTGCAGCAGAAAAGAAGAATTGTTGATAAAGTAAGAAATGAGGTTGTGAAGAATTAGGCGGACAAACTTGTAGATGCTTGGATATTAAGAGAAGTACACTACCAAACCTGGGTGGTAAATCCAGGGTTGGTTAAAAAACCGGACGGATCTTGGCGCATGTGCATCGACTTCAAAGACTTAAATAAAGCTTGTCCAAAAGACTGTTACCCTTTACCAGAGATAGATTTTAAAGTTGATTCTTTGGCTGGGAATAGATGGAAATGCTTTGTCGATGCCTATAAGGGGTATCATCAAATTATTATGGCTGAGGAAGACGAAGATAAAACAGCCTTTATCATAAAGAAGGACTGTTTTGTTACAAGAAAATGTCATTCGGGTTAAAAAAATGCTGGTGCAACCTATAAAAGGTTAATGGATAAGACGTCTCAAACACAAGTGGGAAGAAACCTTGAAGCTTATGTTGACGATATGGTTATAAAAAGTTGTGTTGAAGAGGATATGATTAGAAATATTGAAGAAACTTTTGGAAATTTGAGAAGGATTAACATGAAGTTAAATCCTAAGAAATGCTCTTTTGCTATGGAAGAGGGTAAATTTTTAGGAGTTTGGGTAAATAATAATGGGATTCAAGCACACCAGGGAAAGGTAAAGGCGGTAATAGAAATGACTCCTCCAAAGACCATTAAGGAAATACAGACTTTAAACGGTCGATTGGTGGCGTTACATCGCTTTTAATCAAAGGCAGCTGAGAGAACAGTTCTGTTTATTAAAGTTCTGAAAGAGAGTTTGAAAGGTAACAATTTCGAATGGACTGTAGAAGCTAACAAAGCTTTTTAAGAGTTAAAAGTAGATCTCGCTACACTTCCAACTTTAGCTGCACCTAAGTTAGGTGAAATTTTGGTTATGTACTTGGCAGTAACAGAAAATGCGGTTAGTGCTGTACTGTTGGTGGAGCGAGAGGAGAAGCAAATTCCAATTTGTTATATAAGTAAGATGTTGAAAGATTATGAGACAAGGTACCCGATGGTAGAAAAAGTAGTATTGGCATTGGTACAAGCAACTCGAAGATTGAGAAGATATTTCCAGGCTCATACAATTATTGTGCTTACTTCATTTCCGATTCAAAACATTTTAAAAAAACCTGAGATGTCTGGAAGGTTGGTGAAATGGGCAATAGAATTGGGAGCTTTTGATATTGAATTCAAGCAATGAGTATCAATCAAAGGTCAAGTAATAGTAGACTTTTTGGCGGAAGTGCCTAAAGGAGCAAGTGTTCATGCAATTTCAGTTTCTGATTTCTCAGAAAAAAATGGATGTTACATACAGATGGATCATTCAATTCTGACGGGTCAGGAGCAGGTGAAAGTTTATTTAGAGATACTTTTTCACTAGTAACCATAAATTGTATATGCATATGGGGTGATAATTATTTCCGATTTGGTTTCACAGCTTCGAACAATGAAGCTGAATATGAGGCATTGCTAGCAGGTTTGAACATTTTACTTATGAAATTTTATGATGTGTAAAAAATGGGGGGTAAGAGTATGAGTATATATGTGTATCCATGCATCTTATATAGTCAAATTATGAACAGTTGCATATGCGATTGCATTTGCACATACGTTTGCCTTATTTGGATTTTTGAAGTGAAGGTAATAATTGTTGGCAGGTTTGAGGTTGGCCAAGAAGATGGGTGCCAAGCATGTAATATCATATGTGGATTCACTACTGGTAGCAAGTTAGATTGTTGGAACACATGAGGCGAAAGGAAAATACATGGCGTTGTATGTTGAGCAAGTGCAAATGCTCATGAAAAGTTTCGATAAATGTTAAATATCACATATATCCCGAAGTCAAAATAGAAAAGCGGATAATGAGTAAGTTAGCATCAGTAGCATTTGAACATCTTGCAAAAAAAATAAGAGTGGAGTTGTTGGAAGTTCCTATTATGAATCTAAAGTTAACTGCAGATGTGCAAGTGTATGAGGATAGCTGGATGTGGCCCATAGTCAAGTATTTGACGAAGGGGGAGCTTCCAGAAGGTAAGGCGCAGGCTAGACAAATCCGTGTGAACTCACTTCAATATCAGATGCAAGATGGTGTATTGTATCGAAGAAGCTTTTTAGGACCCCTGTTAAGATGTTTGTTACCAAGTGAAGCTGACTGGGTTGTAAAGGAGGTTCATGAAGGCATTTGTGGGATACATTCTAGAGCAAAAATGGTTGTGGCTAAAATAATGGGTTTGGGTTATTATTGGTCGGGGATGTACAGGAGCACATTCGAAGAACTTCAAAAGTGTCAGGCATGTCAGGCACATGCACCTGTTAGTATGAGGGAAAAAATTGAATTGATCCCACTAACATCTGCATGGCCATTCCAAAAATGGGGAATAGATATTGTAGGACCTTTTCCTACCGCAAGTGGTAGTGTAAAATTCCTCATAGTCGCAATTGACTATTTCACAAAATGGGTGGAAGCGAAACCTTTGGCTAATATTTCTGGAGAGCGGGTGAAAAAGTTTGTTTGGGAACATATCATTTGCAGATTTAAGTTGCCCCTGTATATTATAACAGATAATGGATAGCAGTTTGCGGGAAATCCATTTAGTGAGTGGTGCGAAGACTTACATATAAATCAGATTTTTACTTCAGTTGCACATCCACAAGCTAATGGACAAGTGGAACGGGCTAACAGGAGTCTGGTGGAAGAGATTAAGATGAGATTGGAAAAAGTTGGTGGTAGTTGGATAGATGAGTTACCACATGTTCAGTGGGCCCATCGAACTACGCCTAAAACTAGTAACAGGAAGACACCCTTTAGTTTGGTATATGGAACAGAAGCGCTGATCCCAGCTGAAATTGGAATCCCAAGTCATAGATTACAAGTGCAAGTGTCAGATAATGACAAAATATTAAGAACTAATTTGGATCTGTTGGCAGAAAGAAGAGACATAGCTGCAATAAGGGAAAGTAGATACAAAAAAGAGATGGCCAAATACTACAACGCTAAAGTAAAAGTGCATCAATATAAGGAAGGGGAGTATGTCTTCAGAAATAACGAGGTCAGTAGAGCACTTCCACTTGGGAAGATGGCCCCAAAGTGGGAAGGTCCATATGTGATTAAAAAGGCAATTGGAAATGGTTCCTATATACTTGAGCAAATTGATGGGACAGAGTTGACAAGATCTTGGAATGGGATACATCTTCGGAAGTCTTATATGTAACACATAGATGTTGAAGTGACAAACTCTTATGAGTTAGCATATACTTGTCTTGTATTCCTGCTTTTAGACAAAATTTGTTGGAAATAAATTGGTGATTTGGTTGTTAAAAAAATGTATATATATAGGTTGGCAATTCATATTGCACATACACCTATGTACATACGAGAAGAATAGTTTATATAAATATCTTGAGAAGAATTCCCGAAATAGGGGCCAAAAACAAATCCCCCTATGAATTCATGGTCCATAAAATCACTTTGCAATCTCCAAGTTATATTGTATTTAAACTTCTTAATGGTGAAGTTTATGTCATTATTCTTTTGATAAATAATTACTCAAGATGAATAGATAAATTCGTCTTGTCCCTAACTGTCTCGCCTAAGATAAAGAGTGCACGTTAAGATGAGGTGATCATGCCGGACACCTTGTTAACATAGCTTTTGTTAACAAAAGCCTAAAAGGGTGAAGGCCAACTTAGTAAAGATTTAAATCTAAAAATTTTCCTGCTAAGCACCCTGAGGGTCGCAAGTGTCATTTTGTAATTTAGTTTATAAAATTGAACTTGTGGGTTAGTCATTCAAGCGATGACTTAACCATTTCTTACCAAAGGATTTAAGAACCTAATCCCATAAGGAGGTGATTCACAACTAAAATGAAACAATATAATTTATAGGGTGGTTTAGCATAGTGTAGTTAGTACCCTTATGGAATGGACGCATTTCATAAGGGGGAAACACATGTGTTATCTTTCCTTAAATTTTATACGTATTTCATTAAAGTTAATCACGGTACTTATGAAGAAGGACTCACAATGTTCTTTAAAGTTCAGATATTTATATCTTGAACATACGATAAACAGAAACCTGAATGACAAAGCAATAAAATCCATCATAAAACACCTACACGATAAAGCGGTTAACTCTCATGTTGCAACCACAAGTGTAAAACCTACACTTTAATCGCAAGTGTACCGTTTTTAGGCAATCAGAGGTGATTTATTACAAATGGACCATATGAAAAATATATAATTTGTCTAGAGTAAGCATATATAACAATATCAAACATTAGACAAACACATGCATCATTATTATAACCGGAGTCGCATCATATGCACTTTCGATCTAAAGTTAAGCAGTTTCCACTGTCACACCCCAACTGACGGCGGAAAATGTCGGGGCGCGATGATTGTCCAGATGCACATGACAACTAAAATAAGTTGTAATACTTAAACATGCCCTTTTTCATTAATCAACTAAAGATATTGTACAATAAAGTAAACATAAAATACATATTAACTGATTTAAAGTCTTTAATCTAGGTCCAGCAATCCTAGCGTGATCACAACATAGCTCATGTATAGGTTCCTGCAACATGTATAAGATAAAGTGTCAACTACAAAAGTAGTTGGTGAGTAAACACATGTTTAAATAATATAAGTATGATATCAATAACAGCGATATATGTCTAATCAGATAATTTCATATGTATAGTTAAACAAGTAATGAGCTAAAGTCAATGAATGTGCGCATCAAACCCTAGACAACTAGGTTTCCAATCACAAGGCGCTACACACGAAGCATGCCAAGTGGGCTGTCAAACCAATAGATCTATTATTGTTACCCCGGCTCGGTGTGTTAATGAATACGCATGCTAGATAAAGATAGTAACCGATGCTAGATCAAACCAATCACAATAATCCACACATATTTAACATACATAGAACGTATCAAATCATCATATAATCGCGTTTGTGTTTTGGGTAAATGATTTGAATAAAGATACATGTTACACCCCAAAAGGTTTAAAAGATAATGCAGGTATGATTTCTCACAACTCGGATTATCATCCTAATGAATCACCATTAGAAATGATATTACGAATTGAATAGTCATAACCAACAGTATTAAAGGAGGGGGTTTAGTGGATACTCACAACACGGATTATCATTCTAATGTATCACCATTTGAATGATAATACGAGTTGATCATTTAGGCACAATCCCTAATATTTAAAGAGGGGGTTTTGTGAATTACTCACCTGATAAGTAGATCGGAAACGAGAGATAGAACCAATTGCGAGAGATAACAATCCGGAGATTATCCTAATGGAACGAACATGCTAAATGAACATAGGGAGTGATAATGATTATAGTTCTAAGGACACAAGGAACTTAATGAGTGTTTAGGTCTTATTTGCTAAGAGACCATTTTGCCCTTTATTAGGAAGTTAGGGTTTTGGTAATTTATCTAATAATTAATTCATTTATCAATTTTGAACTCATATACACTTATTATATATATAAATATGTTCTAAGACCAAAATTCAAGTTTCAATACCTTCCGGTTTGTTTAATATTAAATAATCATATTCAAAACCCTAATTTTGAAATAATTATCAAATAAATAGCAAAATAATTTATAAAATCAAATAAAATTAGGGCTTTTACTTAAAATATTATTTTATAATATATTCTAAAGGATTAGCCCTAGTTTTAACCCGTTTGTTCAATTTTGGCAGAGTAACGTCGTGAAAACCCTAATTTTGATGTTTTTATTAAATAAATACCAAAACAATTTATAAAATTGTAAAAACTTAGGGTTTTATTCATTATGATATATTATAATATTCCTTAAAATAGTAAACCTTAATTCAATACCATTTATTTAATTTGGGCAGAACAACGACCCGAAAACCCTAATTTTGGCTCATTTTTATTTAAAATACCAAACGTTTAGATATCATAAAATTGACTTAGGGGTTCTTTAATATATGTTATAACATCATATCCTGCAAAAACTCAGACCCTAACTCCTTCCCAATTACCCAGAATTAAAGAAATAAATCAAGAACCCTAATTTTTATATAATTCTAGAACTCGATCAAAACAACAAAATTAACAGAAATTGATGGAGGGCTTTTGTAGAGCATACCAAAATATGTAGGACTGCAGGAGATGGGCTTCAAAGACCTCGTCGTTTGGTCGAATTTTGCAGATGAAGCTTCGGTTGCGGGTTTAGGGTTTTCTAGGAGGATTTCTTCTAAATTGGTGAGTATAAATCGAGGATTCACGGTGCTATTTATACAAACAGGGTCGGAATTAGATGGGAACACGTATGGAGGTGACTCAGGGACCGAAATCGACACATGGATCGACCAAACTTGGAGAGCAAGTCGCGATTCAAAAAAATCTGCGACCTGAGGCCGCCGCGTATCGCGCGGAAATGGGAGGTGGCCGGCGCGTATCGCCTGGCAACTATGCCATAATGACAGTTTTGGTCCCTGCAGTTTTTATTTACAATTTAGCCCCTGAACTTTGGTTTTTGTGCAATTTAAACCCCTAAACTTTGTGAAACTTAACATTTTATGTCCAAAAATAGTTTAGGATAATTTATCATGGTTTTCTAAGTCTCGGGATACGCATAACGAGGTATAAAAATACGTATTTAATATATATTTATTTTCTTTTTAACCGTTCGTGCTCGTTTTAATTCGTTAACCTCTAAAAATTTACGGGTGACTTATATTGACCTTATAAAACACCAAGGAACATTAAAATATGATTTTTGAAATTTACGTGATTCCTGGTTATTAACGGATTTGCACGAAAAACGTAAATTCTTTTATTTGTGAAATAATTAACAAAATTGATCTAAAATATAACCAATTGGTTTTTAATGTTATAAAATGATTGTAAGACATTTAAAATAATATATTTTGAGATATAAACCCCGAGATTCCCGGTAAACGATAAATCGAATACCAAAATCGCGTAAAAACCAAAAATTGGTTTATTTTCGTTTTAATCAAATTGTTTAACCTACAACTTTGTAAATTTATTATTTTGTTTTCAAAAATGATTATCGAGTATCCCGAACATAATTTGATTGCATATTTTGGATAAATTCTTCTGGTAATTGTTAAATTAAAATTTCGATTTGCGTGACAAGTTCAAATTCGGGTCGGGTTTTGTAATTGGGTCGGACACAGGTGTTACAGTCTCCCCTACTTCAGGAAATTTCGTCCCGAAATTAGAAGAGATATTCGAGTTAAGAGGAAGAATATATCAATGGTGATAGGGAATTTGATACAGACAAACAACCAATGATCAGTTCTAGGCTCGATTCCTAATTCATTTCTAAAGTATCTTCAATGCTTATATATAGGGTGTACCGCAGCTAACCCACCACATCTGTAATACTTTAATGCGCTAGTCATCTTACGAAGAACTACCATTTCCAAATAATAACGAATGATTTTAAGCTCGTGATAGAGATTGAATAACATCAGATATGATGGATTGTAAGATGATTAGATTCTAAAGCTAAGGTTATGATTATACGGGCAACTGAATAAACAGATTATGGATTTGATTTATCACCGTCTCCCCTACTTCAGGGAAAAGACCGGTGGAATATGAAGAGAGTGGTGGGGGTAACATGATTTACTTTCAAATTGCTGAAACTGATAGTTTGATATTAAGCCAAGAATATCATTTCACACAATTAAATGGGATCACAGATTTCTTAACGAGATAACGTGTCGAGTTTTGGTGAGCTAAATGGGTAGCGAGCCACATTCAATTCACCTACGGGACGCGAGGTCTTGTTAATAGTCTGGATTAGAAATTGGCTAGAATCCAAGGTTAACGTCTATGACCAAAACCAAATGTATGCTAAGCTAGCATCACACACAAGTGTTTAGGTGTAGTACGTATAAGTCTTGGACTGGCCAGATAAATTAATGATACTTTATGATCTAGAGAAAATTCAGTCATTGCCATTTAAGGCGGTGATAATGTGAGAGAAACGTTTTCAACAGAGATATTTGGTTAATCCATTTGAGGAAAAGATAGTGATATAACACGAAATTATCATTTAAATGAATCACCATTCAAATGATAATACGAATTAACCACTTGATATTGAAGTGCATATCATTATTTGAATGAATCACCATTCGAATGATAATGCAATCAAGATATCATTACCTTTCCTTTATTAAGATTAATAGGGGGATCAAGACCAGAATAAATCATGGTTTTGAAAAAGTTCAGGAATTACTTAACGGATTTATTCCGTATACGGATAACGAGAATTGATCTTGAGGAGATAGATGATTCTGAGAATTCTCTTGAAGATGTCGTTAATATAAGAGTTTTGATATTTGATGATGAGTTCATCGGATTGGTGATGTACATTCGTGATGTATCATCGTTAATGAATTGTTGTTCTTCAAAGTGGAGAACTAGATCGAATGAATTTTGATAAAGTGATACTGCAATAAGGATGCCACGTATTCGTTTATGGGTTTGATGAAGGGCACATGTTTCTAATATATTGGCATGAATAGTCAAGTCTTAGAACAAGGAACAATTTCTATGTGATGTTGAGACACTTGATTTAATGACGACGTTTGATCTTCTCGAGAGGCGCAAATATGTTTGTCAGGGATTGAGTTGCAATTAAGGATAATGGAAATTGAGGGTAATAGGTTTCTTGTCCACTGATTAATCATAATGAGAGGTTTAAGGGTAATGAATATAAGAAATGATTGAGTAAGTAGGAGGATAACAAACAAAGGGTTATAAAACTCATTTTCTGAAATATATACAGGACGAACATTGATTGGAAAGATTACAAACTTTAATTACAGGGTAATCGATTTATATAAATACTAACAAAGTCCAAATGATCTTCAATCATCATCATCATTCTTCCTTCAGAGATCATCCACGGCGAAAGTAGTAGTTGCTTGGAGTTTGATGTTGCGGTTTCATTGGAGGGTTACTAGTGGCCAGTTTGGGACATGTGTATGGTAGGTGGCCAAAGTTTTTACAATGGTAGCAATGAAACATGGAGGAGAAAGTATTCTGGATAGCAGTAGCAATTTGAACGGGTGTAGGTGCCATAGTTTGAACTATTGGAGGTTGGGTTCTAGGGTCTACATTGTTGGCCAGAGGGTTTGGAATAACAGCAGCAGCAAGCAGAGGGCAAGTGTTTCTAAAGTGACCGGGTTGACCACAGTTATAGCAAGCACGATAAGGTAAAATAGAAGTTTGAGTAGGTATCACAGGCTGGCCCATCGGGGGCTGAGGTTGACGACAAACATTTATGAGATGACCAAATTTGCCGCAATTGAGACAACGTCAACAAGGGGTTTGAGTGGAGTGATGGTATTTACAAGTTTTGCAAAGAGGATGAGATCCAGTATAAGGTTTCTTGGCAGCCCGAGTATCGGGAGCCTTCTGAGTAGCAGGAATAGCAGCTTTTGCAGGTGTGGTTGTCTCATCAAGATGTTTAGCCTTCCTTTTCCTCTTCTTGGTTTTGGCAGCGGAACGTTTGATGACTTCTAATTCTTGAGGTAGTTTAGTAGGATTTTCAGAGCCACCGCACTTCAGAGAGTTACACGCCTTACAACGTTTGGGAGAGCAAGCAGGATTCGCAGTAGCATTATTGTTGCCAAATTTATCATTCAGGGCTTGTCGGAAAATGTTGGAGATGAAAGCTGCCACTTGTTGAGAAATTTGTCGGGCCATTTGTTGATCGTCTGGATTCATACTGATGGTAAATATTCAGGAGACAAGGGATACGATAATCGATTCAGGATCATGATGACGAATATTTTATAAAACATTTGAATTCAGAAATCATAGGGTTTTAAACAAGGGATAGAGAAGAAATCATGTTGATTTAGTAAAACATAATGGAATGGCTTTCGTTCCTCGATTGAGAAACTACAACCTGTGACTAATCAGAGTTAATTGGGATCCTTAGCAGTAATTGACATGCTTTGGCCTAATAGGTTCCAACACTCTCACCAAAGACTTCTAGGTAGGCATCCCGATCCACACGGTTGATCAGGTTATATACGAAATGCCTGCCTAGATAGATCTCCAGCTACCGGTGCCTTCCCCCTTCCAGTTACTACATGTCTACTGTTAGGAACTTAACTCCGACGGAATTCTCAAAATCAGAATTTTCAAAATACTAAAATGGCACGTAAGGCACCATTACTAAGGATAGAGGCTAGGAAGCCAGAAGAGATAAGTGTATATGTGTGTGTCAAGTGTTAAGGTAATGATGAGATCTAAGGGAGGCAAGTTTAAGCAGCATCTATAGACAAAATATAATAATAGGCATGCAGACATGAGTTAATCATGTAGGACACCTAAGGCATATAGTCTAGGTCATCCGGTTCTAATAACCTAAATCCCTATAGCCAAAGCTCTGATACCAATCTGTCACACCCCAACCGACGGCGGAAAATGTCGGGGCGCGATGATTGTCCAGATGCACATGACAACTAAAATAAGTTGTAATACTTAAACATGCCCTTTTTCATTAATCAACTAAAGATATTGTACAATAAAGTAAACATAAAATACATATTAACTGATTTAAAGTCTTTAATCTAGGTCCAGCAATCCTAGCGTGATCACAACATAGCTCATGTATAGGTTCCTGCAACATGTATAAGATAAAGTGTCAACTACAAAAGTAGTTGGTGAGTAACACATGTTTAAATAATATAAGTATGATATCAATAACAGCGATATATGTCTAATCAGATAATTTCATATGTATAGTTAAACAAGTAATGAGCTAAAGTCAATGAATGTGCGCATCAAACCCTAGACAACTAGGTTTCCAATCACAAGGCGCTACACACGAAGCATGCCAAGTGGGCTGTCAAACCAATAGATCTATTATTGTTACCCCGGCTCGGTGTGTTAATGAATACGCATGCTAGATAAAGATAGTAACCGATGCTAGATCAAACCAATCACAATAATCCACACATATTTAACATACATAGAACGTATCAAATCATCATATAATCGCGTTTGTGTTTTGGGTAAATGATTTGAATAAAGATACATGTTACACCCCAAAAGGTTTAAAAGATAATGCAGGTATGATTTCTCACAACTCGGATTATCATCCTAATGAATCACCATTAGAAATGATATTACGAATTGAATAGTCATAACCAACAGTATTAAAGGAGGGGGTTTAGTGGATACTCACAACACGGATTATCATTCTAATGTATCACCATTTGAATGATAATACGAGTTGATCATTTAGGCACAATCCCTAATATTTAAAGAGGGGGTTTTGTGAATTACTCACCTGATAAGTAGATCGGAAACGAGAGATAGAACCAATTGCGAGAGATAACAATCCGGAGATTATCCTAATGGAACGAACATGCTAAATGAACATAGGGAGTGATAATGATTATAGTTCTAAGGACACAAGGAACTTAATGAGTGTTTAGGTCTTATTTGCTAAGAGACCATTTTGCCCTTTATTAGGAAGTTAGGGTTTTGGTAATTTATCTAATAATTAATTCATTTATCAATTTTGAACTCATATACACTTATTATATATATAAATATGTTCTAAGACCAAAATTCAAGTTTCAATACCTTCCGGTTTGTTTAATATTAAATAATCATATTCAAAACCCTAATTTTGAAATAATTATCAAATAAATAGCAAAATAATTTATAAAATCAAATAAAATTAGGGCTTTTACTTAAAATATTATTTTATAATATATTTTAAAGGATTAGCCCTAGTTTTAACCCGTTTGTTCAATTTTGGCAGAGTAACGTCGTGAAAACCCTAATTTTGATGTTTTTATTAAATAAATACCAAAACAATTTATAAAATTGTAAAAACTTAGGGTTTTATTCATTATGATATATTATAATATTCCTTAAAATAGTAAACCTTAATTCAATACCATTTATTTAATTTGGGCAGAACAACGACCCGAAAACCCTAATTTTGGCTCATTTTTATTTAAAATACCAAACGTTTAGATATCATAAAATTGACTTAGGGGTTCTTTAATATATGTTATAACATCATATCCTGCAAAAACTCAGACCCTAACTCCTTCCCAATTACCCAGAATTAAAGAAATAAATCAAGAACCCTAATTTTTATATAATTCTAGAACTCGATCAAAACAACAAAATTAACAGAAATTGATGGAGGGCTTTTGTAGAGCATACCAAAATATGTAGGACTGCAGGAGATGGGCTTCAAAGACCTCGTCGTTTGGTCGAATTTTGCAGATGAAGCTTCGGTTGCGGGTTTAGGGTTTTCTAGGAGGATTTCTTCTAAATTGGTGAGTATAAATCGAGGATTCACGGTGCTATTTATACAAACAGGGTCGGAATTAGATGGGAACACGTATGGAGGTGACTCAGGGACCGAAATCGACACATGGATCGACCAAACTTGGAGAGCAAGTCGCGATTCAAAAAAATCTGCGACCTGAGGCCGCCGCGTATCGCGCGGAAATGG
Organism: Deinandra increscens subsp. villosa; assembly: GCA_039602395.1. Classification (NCBI taxonomy): domain Eukaryota; kingdom Viridiplantae; phylum Streptophyta; class Magnoliopsida; order Asterales; family Asteraceae; genus Deinandra; species Deinandra increscens. The sequence goes on along the minus strand of JBCNJP010000040.1, from coordinate 215,383 downwards.
GAGGTGGCCGGCGCGTATCGCCTGGCAACTATGCCATAATGACAGTTTTGGTCCCTGCAGTTTTTATTTACAATTTAGCCCCTGAACTTTGGTTTTTGTGCAATTTAAACCCCTAAACTTTGTGAAACTTAACATTTTATGTCCAAAAATAGTTTAGGATAATTTATCATGGTTTTCTAAGTCTCGGGATACGCATAACGAGGTATAAAAATACGTATTTAATATATATTTATTTTCTTTTTAACCGTTCGTGCTCGTTTTAATTCGTTAACCTCTAAAAATTTACGGGTGACTTATATTGACCTTATAAAACACCAAGGAACATTAAAATATGATTTTTGAAATTTACGTGATTCCTGGTTATTAACGGATTTGCGCGAAAAACGGTAAATTCTTTTATTTGTGAAATAATTAACAAAATTGATCTAAAATATAACCAATTGGTTTTTAATGTTATAAAATGATTGTAAGACATTTAAAATAATATATTTTGAGATATAAACCCCGAGATTCCCGGTAAACGATAAATCGAATACCGAAATCGCGTAAAAACCAAAAATTGGTTTATTTTCGTTTTAATCAAATTGTTTAACCTACAACTTTGTAAATTTATTATTTTGTTTTCAAAAATGATTATCGAGTATCCCGAACATAATTTGATTGCATATTTTGGATAAATTCTTCCGGTAATTGTTAAATTAAAATTTCGATTTGCGTGACAAGTTCAAATTCGGGTTGGGTTTTGTAATTGGGTCGGACACAGGTGTTACATCCACAACCAGGTTATAACAAGCCAAAATGTAATTGTTTAACGCCACACCATAAGTGGACTTTGAGATCATTGTTTTCAAGAACCAAGAGTAACATGGATGAGATTCACTTACCTGCAGAAGGGGTTGGTTGGAAACGACGATAGGTTTGAGCATCTCTTTCATTGCTTCAATGTCTGTTACATCCAATTTCGACACTTGGTCGATAATGTCAAAGGTCATGGATTGAAGGGATTTTAGATGTTTAATCAACTCGCCTTGGGCATTTTCATCAAACTCCTTGAAGGTAGAGAAATCAGTTTCATCTTTTTCCGCATGTTCAAGTCCACACTTAATCCCTTCACTAAAACCCACTGCATTCACTGCACGGTTTAAGTTTAAAGCCATTGGGATCACTTCCGAATGCACATATTTTGCCAGCAAATCCAAGCCTTTTATGATCAACCATTTGCTCTTTTCCTTCAAATAGATGTAGTCAGCTTGCAACATCTCACGTTCTTCAGTCAAGGCCTTGATGGTTTCCTCCAATTTAGCAGCCTCAGATCTGGAAGATTCAGCTTCTGCAAAAAAAAGTAAAAAGTATGTTAAAAATTACATATGCATTACCAAAGTTTGTAAAGTAAAATATAATGGAGCAACCTTTCTTTTCTCCTAGAAGATATGCTTCATGGTCCTTAAATTTTTCTTGAAGCAGAGCAAGTTGGTTTTCAAGATCCTTTTTCTGTTCAAGGAATTGATTCTTCAAATATAGTTCGTTGTCTTGAGCTTGTTTAAGATCTCTGCGAGCTTCTTGTTCAAGAACTGCTAACTTGCGATTTCGAACCCTCAATATTTCCACCTCACTGGATAAAGTGTTAATCTTCACTTTCACATCAATGGCACCAGAACTCAACTTAGCTAACACATTTTTCTTGTGAAGAGATGTCAGTTCTTCCACTCTTGCTTCGGCAATAACCCACCTTTCATATAGATTAGCTACCAGGTTTTATTGCTTTGCATGTGTCATCATGATTTCATCAGAAAAGGCTTCATGGGATGTTTGATGGACACTTGAGATATCGATAGGTGTACTGCTCAGCAGAGATAATTTTTTCGCAACTGTTGCATCTTGGTAAGATTGATCAGAAGAGATATCCCACTTGGAATAAACTGAGCGGATGCACTGGAGGGTTGAAATTCTTTAACAGAGCTTGTTCTTAGGCTAACTAACACATTTTCTTTCTTCAAACATTCAGAGGTAGGAATTCTAAGGTTAGGGAAATTCTTTTGGAAAGATGAAGAGCTTGAAGGGGTAATTTTGATAACGGAAGTGGTGGTTGGTGGAACTTTCTGCAAAATATGGTCAGTGGTTATAAGGTCATGGGATATGTCAGGAGAATTCAATAAAAAATCGGAAATGTCAAATTCCTCATGAAAAGGAGGTGTTACCGGTGTTTCAACAGACTTAGTTGCAATTTCTTCTTCAAAATCATCCTCAGTCACTTCTGGAGAATCGGAAGGGTTTGTCTTGGAAGAGTTGGGGGAAGACTGAATTACCAAGCGGGGAGATTTCCTCTGGGAAACATTGGCGTCCTTACTAGATGAGGCTTGGGAGGACGCTTGGATTGTTTTCCCTTATACGATTGAACATGTTGATGAAGGGATAAAGACTTGTCACTTGTAATTTCTTTTCCCTTATCGGTGGTGATAGGCTTCATCTGATAGGAAGTGGTAGTGGAGATATCTTCTCCCTTGGAACTTACAATATGGGCATACATGTCCTCAATGGACAACACCTCTTGGTGAGAAGCAACAACATTTGCACTTTCGGAAGCAGCAACATTTCCAATTTCGGGGGCAACAGGGTCAGTTTCAGGACGAATTTCATAAAACGAAGATGCAGTCTGGTTCAAAAAAGGAACAGTTGGTTCCTCTATTTTTTCAGTGGCAGCGTCCAAGCTAGAAAAATTCTTCAAACTAAGAGCCTCAAATAGTTTCTGAAACAAAAATTGCAACATAAGAAGAATGAAAGGATCATAAATAATGAAAATTTAAAAGGAAAGCTTACCCCTATCATTATATTATAAATTAGGCCATAGGTCAGGGGTAAACCAGGCCTTGCTAATCCTAGAAATTAAAAGGATGATTTCGGGGAGTTCTCGAATAGGACTTGCAACATCTACAAGACGATTAAAATGTTCTTTAGGAAAATCCCCAACTTCAGGGATGATGTCATAAACCACATTATCAATTTCTCTCCACTTTATATTGGGAGGAATGCATCGGTCGTCAATGTAAAAGAACTGAGTTTTCCGCGACGAGGATTTGGGGGCAAAGTTGTGCTATCCCTAGGAACTCCCCTTCGGCGTTCGAAAGTATACCAATCACCGTCCATGGTGATTCTATAAAAAGCCCTAAAAAGGGTAACGCTGGGAGAAAGTTTTGCCCGGCAAGACACTTCAAAATGGCTTAGGCGAGAAAGACCGTGTGGATGCATCTGAGAAATATGAACTTCGAAGAACAATAGGGCATGGATTAAGAACTTAGTAAAAGGGATCCTGTAATTCCCAAACTTGAACATTTCGGCATAAACACCAATTTTACCGTCATCAAAGGAGAAAATGGAGGAAGTAGGAGGCGGAAGAACAGGATGTAGAGACAGGGGAATATGGTACTTTTGGATCAAATCATCCAAATTCTTTGGGGTTAAAGATGAAAAAGAAGAATGCATGTTGTGCTTCGATGATTTGTCGTCATTCTTGACGATCGGAGATGCCATTCTTAGAATTAACGAGGAAAAAAGGAAATACTGACCTGATAATCGAAGTATAAAAGGAGAGTAAAGAAGAAAGCGCCTGAAAGTTATGAAGAGGAAAGGAGAATAAGAAAGTTATGAAGAAGAATAAGAAGGTTTTAAAATGAAAAAACTTCCAACGGTTTTAAAGCCCATGGATAAAACATTGTACAAGCTTTTGCTCGAATAAGATGAACTTACACTCTTTTTTCCTTGTGAATGGTTTTCCCTACAAGGTTTTTAATGAGGTAACATTTTAGAGCATATGGAAGTATACAAGCCTAAGTTCTTCTAATATATAGTCCATCATTATTGTGTAAATGATCAATGGACTAGGGGGACTTGATGAGGCAAGGTCAAGGTTGAATATGCAAATGCCAAAAAGGATATATGATTAAACATGAACTTGCAAACAGTAGTCAAGACAGATGTCTCTTCAGGGAGAAGATGCGGTTACAAACAAAATGATAGCAAGTGCATCTGGCTGAAGGAGAAGAACTTGCGAAAGGGATAGTTAGTATAAATAGAAGATTTTCTTATGATGTAAGGGTACTTTTGGGGTAGAGTAAGATATGATACACCTTTATGTGTGTGTTTTTCTCTCTATATTCTGAAATTGTACCAAACACTGTCAATCAATAAAACCTTCGAATCATCGTGCAATTCTCTTATTCTTTGACAAGATTCTATAATGAGGTGTGAAATTTCACTCTAGGCAGGTGAAATTTTATTCTTCATCAGCTACCAACTTGAAGCAATGTGAAACTGGAAATGGATACACATCTGACTGCTTCCCAAAGAAGCACACATGTTTCAACTATGGAGTTCCTGGACACATTGCGAGAAACTGTCTTGATTACCCCTATGGGCCTGATTATCTTGTTAACCAGAAGCTTTCATCTCAGGATTACCACCATTTTAAGCCTATGAAGGTGCAACCACCTAAGGCAATGAAGAATGTAAATCATAGGGTTAAACCTTCTGATGGCAATTGGGGTGCTGCCAAAGAGCAAAGAAAGCTCTCAGATCAAAAATCTGATTTTCCAAATTATGAAAATTTTCACAAAAAAGTGAGCAAAGTAAAACAGGAAAAGGTTGAGAAACCTAAAGTTGTCACTCCAAAGGCAACTAAAATAGTTTTGAAACATGATTTTAAAAGGAAACAGGTTGAAATACCCAAAGTCACAAACCCAAAGGTGACTAAAACAACTGGTAAATCACCTGAAATTTGGAAACCAAAAGTCAAGGCAGCAGCTACACCCCCAATTCCTAATTTCACAAAGGAGATGTGTTTAAAAGAAGTTTCATTTATTGACTCTTCAGGTCTACCCAAAAGCACAATGGCCTGGGTACCAATGACTAATTGATCTCTCACCTTGTGCAGGAACAGTCAAGGAGGACTTTCATTAACGTTATGTTTGTGATAGTGATTGTTCTAGGCACAGGATAGGAGGCATCTCTCAACTACATGACATGAATATTTCAATGGAGGGTCTGTTTCCTTGTGAGAGGTAAAACTGAAAAGATCAGCAGAAAAGGTAATACTGTCTGAATTATTTGTTTCTTGATTGTTTGATGTGAAGTATGATAAAGCATGAAACCAAACCCAACTCGCTATGATTTCAAAGGATAACTTTGAAGGTTAGCTTGGCCAACTTTAATTAATTTTTTTTGTTTCGTGGTGTGTCTGTGTATTGTTTCATTTAAAAGAAATAGAAAAAATGAAAAAATTATGATTAAAAATCAAAAAGCAAGGGGAAGGATATAATATATGAAATAGTTAACCCCTCATTTCATATGCTTTTCAATTTTTATTCCTTTGTTGTGTGTTTGAGAAGGAGGGAAATGAAATATTTCCGTTCTGAAGATGACTGACACGCGTAAGGCAAAAGTGAAAGACATGCTCCAAGGTGATGTGCTCGGTAGGCTCAGTTCCAAACATAAAGGTATATGTCGCAACACTTAAAGATAAAGTATAACATTTGACGGAAAACACACACTTAGGTTAAGTGCATGTTCTATTTGACTGCGAAATTATTCCCGAAACACACGCCGGACTCCAAAGTGTTAAATCGAAAATCTCAAAAATGCGGCATCCCCTCTGTTTTGTTTGAGCAAAGATCTCGAGATGTCATAGTCGTCAGTAAAGTCTTGCCTCTGCTTTGCGCGAGCAATGACCTCGTGTAGAATGGCTGACGTATTAATCAGACTTTCCTCTATTTCGCGTGAGCAAAGACCTGGTTAGTCTATATTAACGTGCTTGCAAATCGTTGTATATAATTTACGCCCCAAAAGATGCCAATGTGCACAATAAAAGAGACCCTCTAGCATCCAAAACCCTTCATCCCTGACTTAGTGACTAGGCTTATGTGTTTGATGAAAGGTTACCACCTGACTGAAAAACGCCTCTGAGTTGAAATCATGCAAGCCTTTGTATAGTATCCCTATCTCTAATGATCTGTTCTTTCTCTTCTCAACCAAGTCTCGAGAAAATATTCAAAACTCTGGATATGAGAATGTGAAAATATGTGGTAGGGAATGATCAAGCTTGATAGACTGCACGTATTAATTAGCTAGGATTTGTGTGTGACTGTCTCATGTTCGTAATTAATGTACCTAAAAGATAAATAAGTGATGAACAGCCTGGAAAAGAGGAACGTCGGTTTAAGAGGATCAATATACTAGCAATCACCTGGATGTGTTCAAGTAACATATGCTGAAAAGGGTCCCTCAGTTCAGACAAAGACGGTTTGATCCAAAATAAAACTTTCTATTTCAGTAATTTGGTATGTTTATTTTATTTTAATTTATCTTTTGAGTCTTCTTAAGTTTTTAATGTTTGTTTTTCAACCATGGCCAGGTTAATTTGAAAGGTTTCAACATGTTTTTTGTGGGTTTTGTGCAAGAAATTATGCCCTTCCCAAAAGTGACCCGTTTTTTAGGGGGGGAAGGGGAGAATAGGCATTATCTCAGGGGGAGATATGTATTGTCTCATGGAAAGTGAGAAGAGTCCTTAGGTTCAGGGGAAGTATTTAAAGGAAACCCGTAATCAATGTTAGGGTTTGTGTTAAATAATGTTATTCACCCGCTGACCTAGTAACCAGTCATCATTGTCTGGTTAGTTGTTTGTTTCATGTTGTGCATGGCACGTTAAATGCAAAAGAAAAGAAAAGTCATGGACTCTGTTGCTGCTGTTAATCATGTTGAAGAACCAGCCGGAAAAGGACTTACCCTACTGAAGAATATTATGCTTCGGGGAAGTTTGTTGGTTCAAGATCAAGAAGAAACTATTCACAAGTTGAGGGGAAGCTAAATGCAGATAATTCAAGAACTACAGTCAAGAATGCCAAGGTAGAGGCTTTTAACATTTTAGCCTCTGAAGACAAAGACATGTCAAGACAGTTACCGTTGATTCAGCAAGGACCAAAGTTTCTTTCAAAAAGAGGCAAGTGCATGAGAATCCTCCTCTCATTACTTGTTCGTTATTTGAAGTCTAAGCTGATGCTGATTGAGAGAAAGCTCCCAAAAGTCTCTAGTTGCTGCCCAATGAAAATTGTTAAAGGAAGGATCTTCACCATCACTAGTTCAAGCAAAAAGGAGATTGCAAAGCTAAAGAATGAAAGTCAAGACATTTAATATCACAAGCCTAGGGAGAGATTGTAGAGGCTAGAATTAGAGGCTCGTAATATTAAATATAGGTGGGCTGAGATTAGTGGTTCGAAACAGTTTAATAAGGTTTTAGTGGGCTTGGGCTTGGGCTTGGGAAGCCTTGTAAGCTTATGTGCGTGTCTATATAAACACACATAAGCCTCTATGTTTAGGGTTGGCGATTCTAGAGAGATTCCAGAGAGAGCAAGGGGAATTCGATTTCTCTCTAGGAATCGTGTACCAGACGAATCCAAGGATTCCTGTGCATCGTATTTTCTGAATTCAAGGTTTAAGTATTTTGTTTTATATTATGTTTAATTCGTTTTCTCGATCTCTGTTCTTGAATCACTCGTCTACACGGACTCCACACGTGTATACGAGATCGATATTGTGTTTGGTCGTTGATTACGATTCTACAGTAAGGTCGCGGTAAGCGATACGCATGGAAGACCAGTTATGATTTTATTTGTTTTTCTTCATTGTTTAATGTTGTTTATACATTGATATGCAATAAAAACTCACTATTGAAAGTGAGTATGTTGCAGGTAAGGTGAAGGCTTGAAGGGGGTCTCATCAAGTGCAGGATGAACCGATCACAAGAGGAAAGAACTAACCCATCTGCATTTTTGGTTTATGCATTTATGTAAAGGGTTGATGAATAACTTTTATATGTCAAACTTAGAAGTGGTATATTTTGTACATGTAAACCACGATTGTAGTCTGTTAGATTGTCAAACGATATGTTTTGGACAAAAAATTTCCGGGACCAAAATTTTATGAATTACATGTTTATGTTTGGCATCAAATTGTATACAAATGTTACAATTTGGTATCAGAGTCATGGTTTGAGCGATTCAAATACTCGGGGAGTACTAGAACTCAAACCTTGTGCTCAAGGAACGTGAAAAAGTGATCGGTTCAAGCTTGACGAAGTATCTAGGTAATGTAATTAGCCCTGAATTTAATACCGTTGCCAATGATTAATTGAATAAGTGATTCACATGGGTGTCATTAATGGTGAAGTAATTAGCTATCACTCAGGGAAACGCACGAGGAGGTGTTTCACACCTGAACCGGGAAGTGCGTGAGTGAAGTGGGGTAGGTAGAAACGGGGTAAAGCTAAGGCTAGAAACCTCGTATAAGCCTGTGGGAGGATATTGGCTACGACCAATACAATGTTATAAACACCTTGATGCGGGTAAAGGTGACTAAAAGCTGTAAGCTAATGAAAATTATAACTCTGTAGATTAATGTCGGACCATGAGGGTGGTGATGCTACAAGGAACAAAGAAGGAGGCTTTGAGAGCCCCAAATATCGGTAGGGGGGTAGAAATGGGGTAAAGCCTAGGCAGGAAACCTCGTATAAACATGTGGAAAGTTATTGACCATGACCAATAAAACTAGAAAACCTTGCCAAGGGCAAAGGAATTTGAAATTGATAAGTATTTTTGAATCCTACCATGTTAGGATCGTGTTTTTGTTTTGTAAGAACCATATAATTGTTAAGCATAATACAATGGGTGAAAAGGGTTCTAGGGAGCCACCACCATGTATCATGTGGTATTTGATCATAAATGGTTCAGCGGAACCATCGATCATAAACGAGATGAAAATTTCTCAAGGTAACAAGATAGCATTGTGACAAGTAATTGTGCAATGTTGTATCTTGAATGGAAATTTGTTAAGGCAACGAGATAGCATTGTGACATATAATTCGACAATGTTGTATCTTGAAACACGTGAATATTTATGTTCATGTGGGGTAACCTTGCTATAGGTAAGGAAAACCCAAAAAGTGGTCAAACGTGACACATTGATTTTGCAAGACAATTGCCCCCAAGCAAGTGGATGGATGATGATGCACACGACTCCAAAATGTATTGGGCTAGGACTCGAATGCATAATGGGCAAGTGCCGAGGTTCAACCAGGTGGGACTAACTAACCTGGGTTACACTTTGATAAATAGTAATACATACACATGTGTCTAAAATGAGTCAAATTAAGAGGTTGGACCCATGAGGTCATAATTCAAAGTTGAAATGTGCGTATAGAAATTAGTGAAGAACGACTCTATAGGAGCCGTGAAACAAATATAAAGAAAATGGAAATTTGTGAAGAACGACTCTATAAGAGCCGTGAAACCAATATAAAGAAAATAGAAATTGGTGAAGAACGACTCTTTAGGAGCCGTGAAACCAATATAAAGAAAGTGGTAATTGGTGAAGCACAACCCGAGGGGGAGGGGGGTCGTGAAGCCATTAATTTGAAACATGGTTGCAATTGGGACCATGGTTACATATAAGGTTGAACCTTATATGAAATGGTTCAATGATATTAAGTTATATAATGTGATTGATTTTCAAGTGATTTGGGTTAAAACCAAAGTTGAGAACTAAGTAAAATTACGAAACAGAAAATAAGAATAAGAAGAAACGGGTTATTGCATATGCTAGAAAACCCTTCACCTAATGAATGACCAGACGTTTAACAAAAGGTGAGAAGTAACCTTGTTTAAACGCAGGAAAACTCATGATGTTGAGTCATGTTGATTCTCGTGTAAGTTTTGTATAACTAATAGGGAAGTGAAGCTGTTAGGTGGATGATCGACCCAGCTTTATGGGTGAGGCCCATAGGTAATGATGGCTATAAAAGCAGAAAGGGCGTTGGAAGTGACTGTTCCTGAATATGCATAGAGGATGCGATGTAAGCTTTCTTAAAATTCTAAGTGCATATTGAATACAAAGGACCTCGTGAATAAGATGGGGTCCCAGAAATCCCATTAATGGGGTGAGGGTAAACGGGCTAAGGGTTCATGGAACGAACGATTAAATAAAGCCTAAAGTATATTGAACTGTTAAAATTGAGAATAAATGGCATATAGGCCATGTTAAATTTGGAACATTGAAAAATGGGGAGGTATTATGACTGGGGTCATAAACAATAACCATGAATTAATGTGTATTCGGATGATAAACAATTCATAGGAATTGCACCAATAAAGATGAGGCAAGACGGATAAGGTCTTGCTTGATTTGAAATAGCTAAATGACTCTTAGGAGCCATGGCTTGATTAAAACGTGTATATTGATGTGTAAATGATCCAGATGAATCATAATTAATGTGGTAAATGTAAAAGGCTAGTATATAAGTCAAGAATTGATCAATGTACGACATGTCGAATTGTAATAGATGGAATGGTGTAATCCAAAAAAGGGTTATTGGATGGTATAAATGGCTTTTAGAGTCATAGGAACCATCTAATAAAAATTTTCTAATAAAAATTTACTACATTATCGAATGCGAAATGTAAATGGCAAGTGACATGCTAAACACTTGAAAATAGTGTTATACTGCTTAATATGTGTAGGTACAGTGTTAGACTGTGTAAGGACATAACTAGAAGGAAAGCCGTGAGATGAGATTCCGACTAGGATTACCGTCAAGTTAAACATCAACAAGAAAGCTATATACACAGATTGTGATGACGCTAAGGTATGGATGTTATTACAATAACGTTTAAACCTCTTACGTAGAGGGTGATTATTTGAAATTCTAATTTTTTTATCAATTGGATAATGACATTGGTCATTAGAACCTTGACCCTAAATGAGTCATGGAGTCTTAAACCGTGAACTCTTAAACGCGTAAAATGGGGAAGATAAAGGATAATAAAAGTTATTATGCGCGTACTATCCTACGATGCGAGTAAAAACAAGAAATAAAACATTACGTCAAAATGTGGCTTTAGCCATGGTTTTTTTCAAAAACGCCTAGCCACGGTTTAAATAAAACGTGACTAAAGGTAAGAAACACTAGTTTTAGCCACACATATTTTGTACCCGTGGCCAAAACATAGCCTTTGGACCCTTTTAGCCATGTATTTTTTTTGTTTATGTGACAACAACAATCAGGTGCAGAGGCTTTAGCCGCTGTTTTGCACAAATAAGTGGTATTAATTTATTTGTCACACTTACAAAAGAGTGGCGAAATGCACCAAACGGCCACGGATTTTTTATGATTTTTATTCATGTGACCAAAAATGAATATATATGATACTTTTTGCCACGCTTATATAATGTTGTGTGACGGAAGAGTAGATTTTGTAGTTAGTAAATTAAAAAAAAATCAAAACTGTTAAGTATATATTATGCGTGCTAAATGTGAGCAACGACCACTGTTTTTAATTATAAATGTGGCTAAAAGATTATTAATTAGGTTCTGGGACTAAATAGTACAGTGTTCATGCCCTTTGCTTATTTATTGTAAGTGACAAAAATCCATTACCAATTGCCACATATACTAATTTTGTTTGTGACACCAAAAGTTATCAATGGTGACTGTTAAACATATAATGAGTGACTAAAGATAAGTAATGGTCATGGTAATCCAACCACTGTTTTTATTTATTAGGTTGTGTGACTAAATAGTAGAGAGTAATAAAAGTTAATATAAGAAATAAAATATTTATGGTGACGGTTTGTAAAATTAAAAATGTGTGGCTAAAGATAATAAATTGACAAGGTAAAAATAGTGTGGCTAATAGACACGGTTATCGTAGCCTGACGTTTCCACTACTTGCCGCCCATTTCCCGTCATGATAAAGAATCGTACTGTATATACGTCGCCCTATTTTCGTACTGTATTTCCGTCGCCCTATTTTTGTTGCTCTATTTCCGTCTCCCTATTCCGTATCGTAAAAAAAAACTTCCACAATGGTGGCCGCTGCTCGATAATGGAGAATTAGGGCCACTAATGACCCAGCACCGTACTACGGCCGGCTTCCCCATATGTGTTTGTTCGACTCTACTGCATTTGTTTATTTTTGTAAAAAAAATTGGTTTTGGGGGTTTTTTTGTATTGATCGCTTCTGCATTTGTGTTTTTTTACAGGTGGTCGGAGGTTCACATTGAAAATCCATCACAATGGAAAGTTCATCCGGACGGCGGTCGGAGAAGATAAGTGGCAAGGACCGATGGGATATGTCGACTATGTCTACATTCACACCATCTCAGTCCACGAACTGGATGACATGGTTAGGTATTTGGGGCACACGCCAGTGGGCTATTTCAATGTGTTTTTGGAGGATCCCATCTTTGTCCCTCCGATTTAGGACCTATCACATCGGGTACTTTGATGAGATGGACATGAAGATGTTGAAACTTCATCTACAGGGAATATACTGTCACACTCCGTCCGGAACGGGGCTTAACGTGACCGATTGATACCAAACTTACAGCGGAAGCTAAATATGGTTATACTACATAATCAAAACGGTTCTTACAAGGTAGAGTAACAAACACTTATACTAAGTTACTTACTAAGGAAATAACTAGAGATAATATAATATGACTAGAAGCTCTCAAAATATCTCTAGTTCTTTGTTCTTTAACCACCATAATCTCAAGATTCTAGGAACTTTTTCTCTAACGATCACCTGCAATACATGCTTAAAAACGACGTCAGCTTATGTTGGTGAGTTCATGAACATATGTTTTTTTTAACAAAACTTCCTTAAACACATCTTGAAATGTAATTTACATGCGTATAAATCAACACAACTCTATCAAGCTATTAATGCTAAATTTAGACAATATATACTTATCGAGCTTCTATATACCACAAAGTATAATATCTGAAGTTCAGTGCCATTACGCACATATAAACCAGTCCCGTTCATACGTATATATTTCCTGAGTCATTTAGTTGATTTGTATTCTACATGTTTATACCACTTTCAAGAATTGTAGTGTTTCAAACAGTTACAGTTTAGCAACAAGCATGTATCAATGTTTTGAAATGTTAACATGACTCACCTTAGCTCGACGTTTCCAATCCTTTTTGTAGCGTATAATTTTCCAACGCTATCTGCCTATCGGGTCAAACCTATAACATAGATAATATGTTTATAGTTGGTGTCTTAAACCCAACATATATTAATATTAATCAAGTTACTTACTCTCCTCTTTGTTAAAATGCTTAACCCTTATTCGTTGATTTAGTCAATGAAAGTCTTATGAAAAATCATTTGGATTTTAACATAAACTAGGATTACAAATCGACCGCGCGTTGCGGCGGTCGGGTCAAGAAAATGTTAGCAAAACTAAAGTTTATAGAACAAAGTTTTAGATTAGACCTACCGCGTTTCGCGGCAGGCTTAACTGTGAACGTTAAATCAAAACAAGGAATCTCAACTTCTGACCATTTTATCATCATTCAATTGTTCTCGAATAGGCCCATTCAACAATATGAACATAAAATCGAAATAGGAATCTTAATCTTTGATCATTAAAAGTTAGTTGGTACTATTGCTGCTTATAGAGTTGTCTATACCACTGTTCGCATGTATATACTATTTAGTGCTTATGCTACGAGTTGTATATCAAAAAGATAGTCAATAATTTAGAGCTATTGTTTACATATTTAGGAACTTTTCTAAGGGAAGCTTGGATTTTGCTTCAAGTTAATGTCTTCAAGAGCAACAGTTGGTTGCTAAGTTACCTATGTGATCATGTGATCTTTATCATAGCTTTATTATTATGCAGTTTAGTAAGTTATTGGTTACCTCTACTGTAGTAAATTTAATATATCTGGATGTTGAAAAGGAGTCTATTGTTTTTTAAGGAAGTTGTAGTTTCGCTAGCTGTTGATGTGGTGAAGTTGTAACATAAAGTTGTTAGAAATCGAACATTTATCAAATATATCAAATTAAGTTTGATATTAAATAAACTCTTGGACAACGAAGCAACGGAAAAAGACTGAGAGTTTTCAAAGAACCGATAACGAAAAAAACTTTCACCAAAAATAGGATCCTAGGATTCGAACCTTGGTCCAAAACTTAGAAACCCAACACACTACCACTGCGACAGCTTCACAAATGCGAATGCAGATTTATGTTTAGTATATGATATAAACAGGAGCAGGTTATATCAGAAAAAATTAAAAGGTAAAATATATATGAAAAAAACGGAACCCCAGGAATCGAACCTGGGTGCTTAGCTTAGTAAGCGAACACAGAACCACTGTGACAACTTCAGGAATTGGAATATAATTGTGATACGTGGTATATATGCTAAACGAAAAGTCAAACATGGAACCACACAAGCAAGCGTGTTCCATGTTTGACTTGTGTAATAATATATAGGTAAAAAAGGTAAAATATATATGAAAAAAACGGAACCCAAGGAATCGAACCTGGGTGCTTAGCTTAGTAAGCGAACACAGAACCACTGTGGCAATTTCACGAATTGGAATATAGTTGTGATACGTGGTATATATGCTAAACGAAAAGTCAAACATGGAACCACGCTTAGGTAAAATATATATGAAAAAAACGGAACCCCAGGAATCGAACCTGGGTGCTTAGCTTAGTAAGCGAACACAGAACCACTGTGGCAATTTCACGAATTGGAATATATTTGTGATACGTGGTATATCTATGCTAAACGAAAAGTCAAACATGAAACCACACAAGCAAGCGTGTTCCATGTTTGACTTGTGTAATAATATATAGGTAATTGCTATTTATTTAGAAATCTTTAGTCAAAAGATTTTTGCTATTGCTTTTCTGCAGGAGCATTCAATTCTTAATCTCATGATTTTTAAACACATATTTCTTCTAAATTTAAATCTAAAATCCATGTTATGACTATAGATTATCTTATGACTTAAACAAGATTAAATTTTTAAACGAACATTCATGGAAATACCTTTTATTCCTCCTTTTGAATTTGCAAACCCAGATATTTTTAGCAAGTTTGTTCCAACCTATTGAACCCATACATAATTCCATAAGCCACAATTTTCTTAAAACCATATAAGCAAACAATTTTTTAAATCACAATTTCTTACCAATCTGAGACTAAAAACGTTTTCTTCTGATTGAAATTGTTGAATACTCTCCAACCTCCTGCTCATCTAAACTTTAACCTAGAAATCCATAACACACTTGGTTTTACATCACTAAATATCATAATACCTAGAAATCTTATGAATATAAAGTCTTTAGGTATGGACTAATCTTACCAGATTATGAACACCAACTCTTTCTTCTGAATTTGATAAATAGTTGCACCGACTCACGGGTTTTGTGATTTAAACCCTCGTTAGCTTCAATTAACCCATACTATCTGATTATAATGTTTGAGAAAGCGATTTTGATGATAGAAGGTGTCCAGAGAAAGCGATTGAGATGATCATATAGATGAATCGAGCAAGATAGGAGGAATCGTAGCTTTGAGGAGTGGCAATCTAGGGCGGAAGACGTGTTTGTAAATGTGGAAGCAGCTCTAATTTAGGGCTGGAATTAATTAAGTTTTTACAACTTGACAAAAGAAGTCCCCTCATTTTACAACTTTATTTTTTCTTTTATCCTTTTATTTCTGGGTATTACATATACGACATGACAGAACTCTCCTTTTACCTGGACCGGAATAGGGACTCCACCTTCACCCCGGATGCTCTGTTTGGGAGGAGGTTGATGCCAGGTGAGAGTCGCTTTCCTCCTGATGAGGACACCAGCAGCAGCTTCGACTATGACCCTGAAGATGAAGATTACATGTCTGATGCTAGGTCTTAGTTTTCTATGTATAGCTAATTAAATCTTTGTATAAGATCCCGATAAATATTTGTAACTATCACCAATTTTGGTTATATGAAGAATATATATATACGAGAAAAATGCCTGCGCGCGGTGCTGCGCATCGACACGATAAATTTAGTTAAATTTTGTTGAGTAAAAGTTAACGCAAACTACGATAATATAACCAATATAATCATGAATGAGTTACCATGAAAAAAAATAGAACTGATAAGATTAAAACTTATTAATTATTGAAATTAAAACTAAATAACCTAGTACTTAAAGAGATCACCCTTGTTAGGCTAAGTGTAGTGGATAAAGCCCCAAATGGGGCGTTATCCGCCATGTGGACGATGACTGGACAAGGGGCTTTATGGGGCTTTATGGTGTAGTGGATAAAGCCCCTAAAACGCCCCACAATCATTACTTTTAAACCTTCTTCGGCGTTTTATCCCTAACGCCCGGGGCGAATTTGGGCACCATAACGCCCCATAACGCCCCAGCGTAGTGGGGCGGGGCGTTATACGGGGCGTTATGGGGCGTTATGGAGCCCAAAAACGCCCCATTACGAATAGCCTTATATTGCTGTTGGCCCCAATCTCCGTATGTATTTTGTTATTTTTTACACCAAAACCTTTATATTTATAAGTCATTTTCTTATGACAACACCAATTAATAAGTAAAAAATATATCAAATATATACAATGTATATTGATGAAATATAAAAGAAAAAAAGAAGTCTAAGCCTATGTTTGCGCTAATCTATATTAAAAAGAAGTCATAGGGCTATATCTGTTAATCTATATAGAAGACCAGCACGTTGCCACAGGTTTTTAATCATAGGAACTTATACGAATTTTTGTGACGGGTTCCATTTTCGCTTTTGATTGCAGCAGGCTTTTAATCATCGAGACCTATCCGAATTCTTGTGTGGGTTTCATTTTCATTCTCTATTTGGGTTCTATTTCTTCTACATGTAGTAGTCTTATAAAAGTAATCAAAATAACCTCATAGGGTCAAATATGTAAAAGTCATTCTTCTAATAATAATAAACAAGAAAAAAGACCCGCCCGTGTTGCGGGGCGAGAAAGCGCATTTGAAAGTATAAAACACATGTCTATAAAAGCCATAAGTCCCGCGTGGCAGGACAAAAGATCGCATTTCAAAGTATAAAACGCACCGTATGTTGCTACGAACCATCACGTAATATTCTCAATAGTCAGAAGTTGCATTTCATTCAAATGAGTTTCAAACTGTTAATCACATCTTATTTTCAACAGGTAGAAGTTGCATTTCATTCAAATGAGTTTCAAGATGTTCAACGGTACATATTTAGAATTTCCATGAACTTGTATTTAATTCAAATTACATGAATGTTTTGGCTGAATTATTCCAAGGTACTACCTTGTCTTGTTCATACATTGGTTGTCTCAATATATGTAATCTACTGCTTGTTCACTTTTTTTTTTTTTTTCTGAGGATGATGATAATTAATACTATATATATTGTTTGTTCATACTTTTGTTGTCTCGAATATATATATATATATATATATATATATATATATATATATATATATATATATATATGGGAAAGGATCATGCGAAAACGCGAAAACCATCTTAAAACAAACATAACTTTTTCATACGTTAATATATTTTTTAAAAATTTCACCAAAACTCTTATAATTATGTTATCTTTAATTCTATAAAAACAAAAAATAAAAAGTTAACGTTTTTTTTATTTTCTATTTTTTTCTGTGATACACATGTGTACCACAAAAAAAACTCATATTTTAGTATGAGTTAATATTTGTTTTCTCTAAGACACACCATATGTGTTATATTTCTGTCATTTTTTTTGTATTTTTTTTTAATGATACACATGTGTATCACACAAAAAAAAAAAACCCTCATATATGTGGTATACATTACTAGTTTTAAAAAGAAATTGCACCATATGTCTTATAGTTATGTTATCTTTATATCTAATGAAAAAAATAACACTTTATAACTTCTTTTAATTATATGTTGCACATGTGCACTATGTTTCATTATCATTAGTACCATAAATGTTTTAGTGTTTTTAGTATGTTTTTAACATAAGGAGTGTTTTTACACATGATAATTCATTTTTTGTGCAGTAGTAATGATGATGATACACACGTGTATTACACGTGATACACATGTGTATCACACGGAAAAAAACCATTAATTTTTTTTAATATTTGTTTCCAGAATTGAAGATAACGTAATTCTAAGACATTTGGCGCCAATTTTATGAAAAAACATTAACGTATGAAGAAGTTATGTAGGTTTTAATATTGGTTTTCGAGTTTTCGTAATATAAAGGGTTTTCGCATGATCCTTCCCCTCTCTTCTCAATTGAAGGTAGTAATTTTCACATCAATATTATGGTGGTTATCACAGAATTATCTCCATCATCGTACTATGATATGTTTTTAAGCTTTCGGGGTGTGGATACCCGTCTTAGCTTCGTTGATCACCTCCACCACGTCCTCATGGATGCTAATCTCAAAACCTTTGAATCGAATTTATAACAAAATTTAGGGTTTTCAGGAAAAACACACTCCAAGCGTATCGCTTGGAGGGTTGGGTATCATCAGGCGATACGCGCGGAGCCCATATCAAGACAAAATAGTCGGGGTTTGACCCGATAACCGCCTTTGATTTTGTCTCTCTCCAATTTTTTTCTTGTCAATCTCTCCAATTCTCATGTGGCCTGGGGAATTTATTAGTTACCTACAAAAACACTTAAAAAAATGCTAATAAAGACTCAAATAACCACAAACTAAAAACACATAAAATGACACAAATGAACTAAAAACCGACTCGATTAATGTACAAGTTACACGGAAAATTAGGATGTGTTTGCAACACATAAGTAGGTTTAGCCTAGTAAATTAAGGTGCATTCCTTGCTTGGGGTTTGGTGTTTTCATGGATTTACTTGGCCCAACATTATAAGCTCTTGGCAAGCTAGTATTCGTTGATAAAACAACCTACGTCATCACTTGACCAAACTCTAATGTTTATGATCTAATCAGATATTGTATTTAATTATTTAAATATTTCTATATTTACTTAAGTAATAGGCTTGTTTACACATATTTACATAAGAATCTCGACTCAATTTAATGAGCTTAAACTTAGGCTTGAGTTCAATTCAAGCTCCTTAGATCGAGTTATTTCTATCTCATCTTTTAGAGTTGGTTACAACTTTCCAGGTGACTAGATTTTTGTACGGCTGATAATAGATATAGGTGTTTTTTTAAGGCTTGAGGAGAATTAGTTTCTATAAAAGAAAATTAATCATGTTATATATTTAACTAGTTTTTTATCCCCGTGTGTTACACGGGTTAATTTAAAATTTTGTGGTGATGTCAAGTGTCTTTTTTTATTAATTAAATTATGACCAAAATTTTTATTATTATATAGTAAAGAGTATAGATAGATAGTTTTTTATCTCCGTGTATTACACGGGTTAATTCAAAATTTTGTGGTGATGTCAAGTGTCTTTTTTTATTAATTAAATTATGACCAAAATTTTTATTATTATATAGTAAAGAGTATAGATAGATATATATATATATGTAACTTAATAAACTATATTATATATTAAATTAAGTAATTAAATAATTGGTTATTAAATAATTTAGAAGACAATAAATAAATAGTGGATATATATATCCAAAATTAGAAGATCCGCTACAATAAATAAATAGTGTCCAAAATTAGAAGATCCACTTGTGAATGTTTATTGGCGGGAAAAATTGTTGAGAATTAATGTGGTGGTGCCACATGGCAAATTGTGGTGCCAAACACTTTTCTTTTATTATATATAATAGATAATAGATAATAGATAATAGATAATAGATATAGATATAGATAGATAGATAGATATAGATTATGTATGTATCACTTATTGGTTAACAATCATGTTATAATCAGAAGTAAATGACCTCTTATTTTTTACATCTAAGATCTAAACCTTAATTTTTAATTTGAAAATCACGCATTAGAAGAAGGTAAATTTTATTGTCATAACATTGAAAGTTTTTTTTTTTAAACGCAAAATAGGTATACAACTTAAACTACTTCTAATTACACCACAAAAATAAGTTTCAATTGAATTCTTGACCTCTATTTTAAGAGGTTAAGTTTGCACCTCTATCAATTAGACTGGTATCACGTTGACATAACAATAACATTGAATAGTTAAAAAGTTTTGTTACCTTACAGCCTGTTTTCATCTATTTTAATTCCATTCGGTGTGCGCCATGTATTTTATTTTGGTGTGATACTGATTTCTTTGTAATAATCAGTAAATTCCCCACAATTTCCTTTATCATCATCACTTTTTGACTTCAGGGTCTTGCTTTTCCAGTACACACATTTTCCTTATAATAGTTGAAACCCTTCAATTACCAAACCATTCATCTCTTCTCAGTTCCTAAGTAATTTTTACATACAATGGTGTTTATCACAGAATTATCTCCATCATCGTATGATGTGTTTTTAAGCTTCCGAGGTGTGGATACCCGTCTTAGCTTCGTCGATCACCTCCACCACGCCCTCATGGATGCTAATCTCAAAACCTTTTTGGATGATGACGAGATCGAGACCGGAGACGATCTGCGGCCGGAATTGAAGAGGGCGATTAGAGGATCATGGGCATCTATTATAGTGTTGTCCGTAAATTACGCTTCGTCAACATGGTGTCTTGATGAACTTGTATTGATCCTTGAGCAGCGTTTGACGTCCGGCCAGCTGGTCATCCCCATCTTCTATCACGTGGAGCCCACTCATGTGAGGAAGCAAGAAAGTAGCTTTGGATTGGAGTTGCCATGGCGGAGCATAAACGGAGATTATTGGAGGCCGAAACGAATACAGAGAAAAGAAGTCCAGGGGCTGAAAAGATCAATCGATGGAGCAAAACGCTTACAGAAGTTGCTCAGTTGAAAGGAAAAGACGCCAAGGGCAGGTAAACTAGCATTATTTGACAGGTTTTACCAATATTATTAGAACAAAATAATAGCAATATACACAAATTTCACAATAACAATTACACTTGATTAAAAGAAATTGTAGTAATTTAATTCTGTTAAGGAATTGAGTTAATTTCTTATTAACATTGGTTAAAGAAAGTTAAGTGCTAGAATGTAATTTTAATATTACTTCAGGGGTGAAAATGAAAGTTTTCATTAAAGAAATATAGCCGTTGGAAGTTTCTGGGTAGGATATGTAATTTCTGTGAAAGTTGAAGGATGCGCGGTGTAGAAAAGTTGTTAAACGGTTGTTAGTAGCTGATTAGTATAAGATTAGTGTTTTAGGCGTTTATGTATTGGATTATCTTTGATTCTAGCTTGTATCTTCATTTCCTTTCAATAAATTTCTCCTCTAGTTTGTTAATTCGGTGTTCATGCGATCTTGATTACCAATTTGAATTGGTATCAGAGCTTCTAGGGTTCGTGATCGCCGAATCGAACGATTTCTTGTGTGATTTCTTCTCTGTTCAAATTGAGAGGGGATCTCTGATCCTCTACTGAGTTAGGTCAAGATTTATCGTCTCTTGACTTCGCCTCATCGATCACGAGTCTCCTCCCCTCGGAGATCACCGATTTCATCTCCACGCAGTACGCAACTCCCAAGGATGTCTGAAGGTGGTCCAGGTGAAGCAAATCGGGTTAGAGAAAAGTATACAACGATTCCTCTGCAATGTCCAATGTTGACGCAAACCAACTACACAATATGGGCTGTGAAGATGAGGGCAATCTTCCGAGTTCATGGATTGTGGAGTGTGGTAGAACCTGCAGAAGGAGCTGCAGCCGCTGATGATCAGAAAAATGGGGCTGCAATTGCCTACATTTTCCAATCATTGCCGGAGGATCTTATACTACAAGTGGCAAGTCTTGAAACTGCAAAAGATATATGGAATGCAATCACGACTAGGTATGTGGGAGTTGAAAGAGTGGAGAAGGCAAGGCTTCAAACACTGAAGGTGGAATTTGAAGGTTTGAAGATGAAGGAGGCTGAGTGTATTGATGACTATGCAGGAAGGATCACAGCATTAGCATCAAATTCTGCAAGTTTGGGTGAAGAAATCAAGGAGCCTGTTCTGGTTAGAAAACTCCTGGATTCAGTTCCAGAGAGGTTTGTACACATAATTGCTTCAATTGAGCAATTTGTGGATCTTGACACTGTTGTGTTTCAAGAAATTGTTGGAAGACTCAAGGCTTTTGAGGAGAGGACAGGAATGAAACAAAAGTCTAGTCAGAACAAGGAAGAGCAACTCTTGATGACTTACACAGAGTGGAATTCAAAGCACAAGGAATCAAAAGGAAAGTCTAACTGGGATAAGAACAAATCTTGGAAGGCTGGGAAGGAATCTTTCAAAGGTTATAAGAAAGGAAAGGAGACTGTTGTAAAGCCAAAGGATGAGAAGCAATCTTTTCAGAAAAAGAAAGATAAGTCACATATAAAATGTTTTAAATGTGATAATTATGGACATTATGCTTCTGAATGTTCAAAAACAGGTACAAAGTCTCAAGAAGCCATGCTATCAAAGTGTGATGAGGAGGAACCAGTTTTGCTCATGATTTCAGAAAGTCAAGAGAAGGAGGTTGTCTTTCTGAATGAAACTAACATCTTACCAGAGAAGTTCACAACAGAAGGGGATCAAGAAGGCTTGTGGTATCTTGATAATGGAGCTTCAAACCACATGACTGGTAATGAACACTTAATTTTCTGAATTAAATAGAAATGTGAGTGGAGGTGTTACTTTTGGGGATGGATCAAGGGTTAACATAGAGGGTAGGGGGTCAATTGTTCTTGAGAGTAAAAATCAGAAACAAAGAGTGTTAACTAATGTGTATTACATCCCACATTTAAAAAGTAACATAATAAGTCTTGGTCAAGTAACTGAAGGAGGTTGTGAAGTGGTAATGAAAGGTAATGATCTATGGATATATGAGAGAAATGGGACTTTACTAATGAGAGTGAAAAAGTCACCTAACAGGTTATATAAAATTAATCTGAAAATTGGATTAGCATCATGTTATTTGAATAATGTTGATGATGACACATGGTTGTGGCATGGGAGGTTAGGCCATATCAATTTTAAAACTTTGGATCAAATGGCTAGAGCAGAAATTGTGATAGGTTTGCCAAAAATTAGGGAAACTACACAGCTTTGTGATGCTTGTTTAGCAGGGAAACAGGTTAGACAACCATTCCCAAAGGAATCTAAGTATAGATCTAAGCAACCTTTGGAGATGGTGTCTATGGATCTGTGTGGGCCCATTACACCCACAACAGAGAGTGGGAATAGATATTTTTTACTTCTGGTGGATGATTACTCTAGGTTCATGTGGGTGTACATGATCAGTAGCAAAGATCGAGCATATGATAGGTTCCTGAATTTCAAGGTTGAAATAGAGGCAAAGTTAGGCTTGAAAATAAAGAGTCTAAGGTCTGATAGAGGTGGTGAGTTTACTTCTAAAGAGTTTAATTATATGTGTGATCAGAATGGAATAGTAAGGCTGTTAACTGCTCCTTATTCACCTCAACAGAACGGAGCAGTTGAGAGAAGAAATAGAACTATTTTAGATATGACTAGGAGCATGATGAAAGCTATGTATGTTCCTGAGAAGTACTGGGCTGAGGGAGTGAGGCACTCAGTGTATATTCTCAATAGAGTTTCTACTAAGGCTTTAGATAATACAACACCTTATCAGATGCTGAAAGGTAGAAAGCCAAACATTAGTCATTTTAAGGTTTTTGGTTGCATAGGCCATGTGAAGAGCACTCAACCTGCTTTGAAGAAACTAGATAGTAGAAGCCATCCCATAGTTTATCTGGGAAATCAGGAAGGCACAAAAGCATATAGAATGTTGGATGTGGCTAATCAGAAGATAGTTGTTAGTAGAGATGTTAGATTTGATGAGAAGAAAGGATTGGATTGGAATAAGTTTAGTGATAAAGGAAGGAATAAAGATTGGGAAGGTAGCTTAAGTTCAAGTGTTGGAAGGCAAGATATCCTAGATAGCAGTGATAGTGAGGATGAAGATTATCATATGCAGGGGGGTTATCATATGCAGGAAGGTCTTGAACAAGAAGAACCAGTTGAAGTTAAGCAAACAACTTCAAATGCCAATCAAGAAGCTCAAGTTAGGAGGTCAGGAAGAATAAGTAGGCCACCAACAAAACTTGATGATTATGTAGTTGATAAGAGAATCAATCTGGGAAGACAGGAACATCTTGAGATGGTGGAGTTGTTGCTAACTCAGGAAGAAGAGCCTATGAATTACACAGAGGCATGCAAATTGTCTTGTTGGAGGAAAGCTATGGAAGAGGAATTGAGAACCATAGAGAAAAACAATACATGGGTCTTGTCTGAAATTCCACAAGGGTGTAAACCTATTGGTTTAAAGTGGATTTTTAAGATTAAGAAAGATGCAGCAGGGAAAATAAAAAAATATAAGGCTAGATTAGTAGCTAAGGGTTATGTTCAACAATATGGTGTTGATTATGAGGAAGCTTTTGCTCCAGTTGCAAGAATAGAGACTGTGAGACTCATACTAGCTCATGCTGCCAAAATGGAGTGGAAGGTATATCACCTTGATGTAAAGGCTGCTTTTCTTCATGGAGATTTAAAGGAGAAAGTGTATGTGCAACAACCTGAAGGTTATGTTAAGAAGGGAGAAGAGCAGAAGGCATTTAGGTTGATTAAAGCATTGTATGGATTAAAACAAGCTCCAAGAGCTTGGAATACAAGATTGGATGAAGTGCTTAAGGAGATAGGCTTCAAGAGATGTCAACATGAGTCAGCTGTGTATACAAAGGTCAAAGGTATGTCAATTTTAATAATTGGTGTGTATGTTGATGACTTGATTGTAACAGGTAGTGACCAAGCTGAAGTGGAAGAGTTCAAAAGACAGATGAAGCTAAGGTTTGATATGACAGATTTAGGTGTATTATGTTATTATCTTGGTCTTGAAGTTTTGCAGAAAGATGAAGGCATATATGTGAAGCAGTCAGCATATGCTCAAAAGGTTGTAAAGCTGGCAGGCTTGGAGGGCTGCAATGAAACTAAAGTACCCATGGAGCCAGGACTGAGGTTATTCAAGGATCAAGGTGGAGATGAAGTTGATGCTACACTTTATAGAAGGCTAGTAGGTTCTTTAAGGTATCTCACACAGTCAAGACCAGACATTAGTTATGCAGTTGGCATAGTTTGTAGGTTCATGCAAACTCCAAGAGAAGCTCACTTGAAGGCAGTAAAACATCTCATAAGATATGTGAAAGGTACAATTGATTATGGGATATTTTATAAGAAAGGAGTGGCAGGAGGTTTGGAAGGTTATAGTGATAGTAATCATATGATGAACAATGATGATGGTAGAAGCACTGCAGGAAATGTTTTCTACTATAATGGGCCAATTGTTTCATGGTACTCACAAAAACAGAAGACTGTGGCTTTGTCTTCTTGTGAAGCAGAATTTATGGCTGCTACAAGTGCAGCTTGTCAGGCTGTTTGGTTGACAGGTTTAGTGAAAGAAATAACAGGGCAGGATCAAGGAAGTGTTGTGATTAAAGTAGATAATAAATCAGCCATAGAAATCATGAAGAATCCTGTGTTTCATGGCAAGTCAAAGCATATCCACTTGAGGTTTCACTACATTAGGGAATGTATTGAAAGAGGGAAAATTAAGGTGGTACATGTAGGTAGTAGTCAACAGAAAGCTGATATACTTACAAAAGCACTGCATAGAGTTAAGTTTGCAGAAATGAGACTGCAACTTGGAGTTGCAGATTTTCAGAATTAATCAAATGGGTAAATTTTGATTTAAGTGATGGTAAAATTGCACACTAGTAAGTGTAAACCCATTGGGTCACTGGCTTGTGGTGTTAATGTGATTTTGTACAAAGCTTAAAGTTTGAAATTGATCTTTGGACAAGGAATATTAAAATTAGGGGGGAGAATGTTAAGGAATTGAGTTAATTTCTTATTAACATTGGTTAAAGAAAGTTAAGTGCTAGAATGTAATTTTAATATTACTTCAGGGGTGAAAATGAAAGTTTTCATTAAAGAAATATAGCCGTTGGAAGTTTCTGGGTAGGATATGTAATTTCTGTGAAAGTTGAAGGATGCGCGGTGTAGAAAAGTTGTTAAACGGTTGTTAGTAGCTGATTAGTATAAGATTAGTGTTTTAGGCGTTTATGTATTGGATTATCTTTGATTCTAGCTTGTATCTTCATTTCCTTTGAATAAATTTCTCCTCTAGTTTGTTAATTCGGTGTTCATGCGATCTTGATTACCAATTTGAAATTCAACAAAAGTTTTAACTATTTTTTACAAGTTACGAATATTGCAACCTTCAAATTTATACATAGATGACATAAACCGTCTATCCATTGTGGGCGACACCTAACGAATAGCCAAACTGTTGTAGCCAATGATACTATTAGATTAAATATGTAATTAGTTTATTAATTATTGCGTATTTATGTGTAGGTTACTTTTAGACCACCATCAATGTAATAAGTTAAATACATGTTACATAATCAATCTCAATCATACTTTTTTCTCATATTTATTTTCTTTCTTTTTTTCTCTCTTTCACCCTCTCACAAAACTTTAAAAGCATTCTAAATGCATGCAATTGTAGAAGGATTTTTTAGACACTCTCCTCTTTCTCTCACATCCACATCACCATCAATATCACATATACACTCTAAATATGATCATATTCCTTATAATTATAAATTGTCATAGGGGAAGTATCCTGCGAAAACCCTTTATATTGCGAAAACGCGAAAACCAATAGTAAAACCTACATAACTTCTTCATACGTTAATGTTTTTTGATAAAATTGAAGCCAAATGTCTTAGAATTACGTTATCTTCAATTCTGGAAATAAATATTTAAAAAAAATTAACGGTCTTTTTTTCGTGTGATACACATGTGTATCACGTGTGATACACATGTGTATCATCATCATTACTACTGCACAAAAACGAATTATCATGTGTAAAAACACTCCTTATGTTAAAAACATATTAAAAACACTAAAACATTTATGAGACTAATGATAATGAAACATAGTGCACATGTGCAACATATAATTAAAAGAAGTTATAAAGTGTTATTTTTTCATTAGATATAAAGATAACATAACTATAAGACTTATGTGCAATTTCCTTTTAAAACTAGTAATGTATACCACATATATGAGGGTTTTTTTTGGTGTGGTACACATGTGTATCATTAAAAAAACACAAAAAAATGACAGAAATATAACACATATGGTGCGTCTTTGAGAAAACAAATATTAGCTCATACTAAAGTATGAGTTTTTTTGTGTGGTACACATGTGTATCACAGAAAAAAATAAAAAATAAAAAAACGTTAACTTTTTATGTTTTGTTTTTATAGAATTAAAGATAACATAATTATAAGACTTTTGGTGAAAACTTTTAAAAAATATATTAACGTATGAAAAAGTTATGTTGGTTTTAAGATGATTTTCGCGTTTTCGCATGATCCTTTCCCTATATATATATATATATATATATATATATATATATATATATAGGGTTAGGTTCAAATGAGAATTTTTTATTTTGAGAACTTTTGAGAACCAAATCTCAACTATTAATTTCAGGTGAGGACCACTACAATTCATGAGGGGGTTTTCTATATATATAAACTAGTGGCTTAGAATGGTTCTCAAAAGTTCTCAAAACCAATTAGTGTTGGTCCAGAATCAACAACCGTTCACGATATTCTATCAATCACGAGTGCGGAAACCAAGTGATTGATTGATTCAAGATAAGAGATGAGAAGAAATCAAGAATACGATGAATATAAACGATAAAAACCTGAACTTTGCACACAAGATGAACTTGTTGGGTACAACTCAGAAATCGTAAACAAGCTTCTCTCACTCGGGTTTATGATCGTAAACACCCTTTAGCTGCTCTCTCATAATCGTAAACCAGCTAGCTCCCTTAAAAGGTGAACTCATGGGGTTTATATAGCCACCCCATGAGTTTACAATTGGGCCCTTAAACCCTAACGGTAAACCCAATAGCAAACCCAATAGCAAACCCCAAGCCCACTAGTAAACCCAACCAAACTAGTCTACTAATCTAATGAAACCCTCTAAGCCCAACCCAACTTATTTAATATTACAAGCCTCAAAATCTAGCCTCTACAATCTTCCCCTAGGCTTGTGATATTAAATGTATTCGATCTTGAAATTCTTCCTTTTGACTGGCTGACAAAGATGTTGATGAAGATTCTTTCCGTAGGAATCTTCAATGGGTTTCATGACTGGCACTTGGGACTTCCTCTTGATCAGCATCAGCTCGAACTTCTTGAAATGAACAAGTTAATGAGATGGAGGATTCTCATTGACTTGCTTCTTTTGAAAGAACTGGTTCTTGCTGAATCTTCGGTAACTGTCTTGAATCTCCAAAAATTAGAGGGTAAATTTTGAAAACCTCCTAACTTTGGAGAACTTGATTGTTGATCTTGGGTCTTCATGACCTCTAACTGCTCTCTGCATCATGTTCTTCATCAATTCACTTTAAAATATTCAGCTTCCCCTAAACATGTGAACATCTTCTTTGAAGCTCTTTTGAAGCTTTTGGAAACTTGTAAAGACACTAACAACTTCCCCTGAACAGTTGCTTGTTCAGATGAAAGTCTTCTCCGGCTGGTTCTTTAACTTTGAGAAGCAGCAGCAGCATCTTTCTATCATCAACCTGTCTGACATACATTTGAAAAAATATACTCCACCAGACATTTGATGACTGGTCTTTGGGTTAGAAGGTAATTATCATCTGTTCAGATGATTCAAATTAACATTATTTTAACCAAAAACCCTAATTTAGATTACGGGTTTTCTATAAAACTTCCCCTGAACCCAAGACCTCTAAAGACTTCCTATTAGCTGATAACTTCCCCTCAGCTAAGGACTTCCCCTGAGATAATACATATTATCTTCGAGTTCCCTTCAGATACTATGTATTATGGAAGTCTTTTCATTAGATAATAAGTATCATCCTCGAGTTCCCTTCGGATAATACTTATTATCCCCTCTTATCCTCTCTCCTTCCCCTAAAAATTTGTCAAGATCTGCAGGGGGCATACTGTCATGCATCCAAACCCATGAAAACACATTTTGACTTCTCAAATTAACCTGGCCAAGACGAAAAACAACCACAAAGAACTTAAAACTCACATAAGAAAGATAAAATTAGACAAATATTTACCAAAATAAGCATGAGAAAGTTTACAAGGGATCAAACCGTATGAAGTCTGACTGAGGAACCCTTTTCAGCTTTAGTTACTCGACTAGTCCAGGTGATTGCCAGTATGTTTGTCCGCTTTAAACTCAGACTCGTTTAAACCCAACCAAATGCATCATGCTTAATAGATTACTAATTACCAGCATCTTTAATCATCCCCACACCCAATTGTACATAGCAAAACCTACCCAACCTCAGAGTTTATTGAGGATTCACAAACCCCCAACTTGAGGAACCATGCAACACCGTTATGACTACCACTTATTTCATTAATCATCAGTCGGTGATCAGGTCGGCCGCATAAGCACGCAAAGAAGACCAAACTGAATGATGATTATTATTATTTTTTTATTTTCTTTTCTTTTTCTTTTCCTTTTCATTTCTTTTTCATTTCTTTTTCTTTTCTTTTTCTTTTGATTATGTGGTATAGTCATAATAGCAGAAACATGGCGTGTGAGAGAGTGAATACTAGGTATAACTACAACTCTCAACCCATTTTTTCCGGGACTCAGTTTTTTAAATCATGCAAACTGAGATGGGAAACTAAACATATATATATTTTAAGTTCATTGCACTTACATTGGTGGTCATAAGATTAGGTCGAGCCTACCGAGCATATCACCGTGGATCTTGCCTTTCACTTCCACTTTACACGTGTCAGTCATCTCCAATCCGGACATATTTCTCTTCCCCTAGCTTTCTTAGAAACAGACACAATCAAACTATTAAAAATTGAAAAGCACACTATTTTTTGAGGGGTCAACTTTTTCATCTTCTTTACATTTCTTCCCCTTGCTTTTTGATTTTTAATGTCACAACTTTTGTGAACATCATTCATTTTTTTTCTTTTGTTTTTTTGTTTTTTTTCTTTTTTTAAACGTTAACACGAACACATAAGCAAAGCAAATTACGTCACACACATCTGGCCAAGCTAACCTTCCAAGTATGGATTTGAAAAGTTTTAGAAAAGGGTTTAATAGCATGCATACTTCATTGCTTTTAAAAATTGAACAATCAAGCACCAACTGAAAATTTTAAGAAATTTGGTTTGACTCAAAACACCCTTTACCGCTTCATCAAACATTCAACCAAGTTAAAACAGTACCTTTCATGCTGAATTTGACCTTTTACCTCTTACCTCTCAAGGAAACATATCCTTCATAAAAATTTGCTTGTCATGTCATGAAAATACGTCTCCTAAGCTGTGCCTGGAACAATCACTAATCAACAAACAAATTAATAATAAAAATGTTAGTGATAGTCCTTCTTGACTGTTCCTGCACATGGTGAGAGATTAGTTAGCCAATGGTACCCAGGCAATTGTTTTTCTGGGTACACCTAAGGAATCAATAAATGATACTTCTTGTAAGAACATCCCCTTTGAGAAATCAGGAAGTTGGGATGGAGCTGCTTTGATTTTTGGTTTCCAAGTTCAAAGTGATTTAACATATGTTTTAGTCACTTTTAAAGTTGTGACTTTAGGTATTTCAACATTCTTCGTTTTAGATTCATTTTTCAAAACAATTTTTGTTTTAGTCACCTTTGGAGTTGTAACTTTAGGTATTTCAACCTTCTTCATTTTAGAGTCATTTTTTTCAAAACAGTTTTAGTTACCTTGGGAGGGGTAACTTTGGGTTTTTCAGACTTTGGTTGTTTTGAAAACGGTTTCTTCACCTGTTTTTGGAAATTTTGGTAACTTGGAAAACTGTTGTTTTGATTTAAAGATTTTCTTTCAGCTTTGGCAGCGCCCAAATGTTGATCAGAGGGTTTAACCTTAGGAGTAACAGTCTTCCTTCCCTTAGGTGTTTGCACCATCATCGGCTTAGACTTTACAGACTCCTGAGATGAAACCCTTTGACTTCTCGGATAATAGGGTTCATAGGGGCGATAAAGACAGTTTCTAGCAATATGACCAGCATTGCCACAATTAAAGCAAGTCTGCTTCTTTAGATAGAAGTCAGGCGTGTACCCATTTGTCTTTGGTGGCTGATATGGAGCTGGTTTGCCTTGTGTCTGCTTCTTTGCTTTGATAGCAGCTTCAGATTTGACTTTCTGCTGGTTTGTCGAAGCCTGTGTCGAACTTGTCTTTATTGTCTTTGTGCTTCCTTGATTCTTTTACGTTGAAGCACTATTCTTGCAATTACAATAGCAACTGCATGATCCAACTGAAGAAATGGGAGACACAACTACTCCCTTGAGTTTTTCATTCTTCACTCCAGCTGTTGGTTTCATACTCGGATGCTTGATGGTGATCTTTGGCCTCTCATCTTTAGGTTCACTTATCACTCCATCAGTTATTCCCTTGAACTTGGAGGAGAAGGATGGTAAGTCATATCCAACATCTGGTTCTTGGTCAAACATTGATCCAGATGTTATAAACATCTTCCCCTCAGGCCGTATCGTCAAGATCATCTTTTCCCTTTTGACTTCGTCAATTACTTTGAAGTATGGGGTTTCAATCTTAGGGTATGGTTTCAACTCTATCCCAGCATCATCAGACTTAGAGTTATGACACCTGTCATATTTCTGGCACTCAGCATCATTGTCTGATATATCCTCTACTCTCCCTTCACCATAAGTAATGTTTGCTTCATAATCAATTTCTTCTTGAGTCATTGGTGTAGTTCCAACCAAGACACTATCAATAGGAGGAGCAGCTTCTTTATAATCTGACTTGGTTCGTTTAACTTGATCCTCACTAAGAAGTATTCCTATAATGTCTCTGGGAACTGGTGGAGGAATAATCCTGTTTGCAGCCAAGGACTTATCAGTTTTCTCTGACCCAAATCCAGTTGTGTCTTTCCCAACTTGACCGGTCACAACAGCATGTGACAATTCCTTTCCAGCATCTAGCATTCGCTGATTTCTACCCTGGTTTTAATCATACTTGACCTGCAGCTCATCATATTTTTGTTGCAGTTCAGTTGATTTCTGTGTAAGCTCAAATATCTCAATCCTAGCCCGATCATATAAGATAGTCTTCTTCGTTGCTAGCTTCTGATATTTCTCAATGTTTAGTTTTTGGGCTTTTACTTTCTCTTCACTCTTTTCCCATCTACCCCTAAAGGAACTTCTATAGCATTTCATCTCAAACAATTCTATCTCAGTGTTTTTCCAAATTTGTCTAAGTCCAGGAATTAAACGAGCACAAGTAGGATTGGGGCATATCTTAGTTTTGTCAACTTTAGCTGCAAAATCATCCTTGTTCTCAACCAAATTCTTTTCTTCAACCACTGAACTCATTTTCTTTCTTTAGATATGCAGCTTCAGAAAATTTGGAAAAATCGGCAAAAACGAAAAAATCACTATTCAAAGAATAGTGTCAAAAACTTAAAACTGAAAAACGGAGGCCTTCGGAGTGGAATTTAGGGGTCGAAACGAGCTCCCCTGGACATTAGTCAGGAACTTCCCCTGAACAGTTGCTTGTTCAGATGGAAGTCTTGTCCGGCTGGTTCTTTAACTTTGAGAAGCAGCAGCAGCATCTTTCTATCATCAACCTGTCTGACACACATTTGAAAAAATATACTCCACCAGACATTTGATGACTAGTCTTTGGGTTAGAAGGTAATTATCATCTGTTCAGATGATTCAAATTAATATTATTTTAACCAAAAACCCTAATTTAGATTACGGGTTTTCTATAAAACTTCCCGTGAACCCAAGACCTCTAAAGACTTCCTATTAGCTGATAACTTCCCCTCAGCTAAGGACTTCCCCTCGAGATAATACATATTATCTTCGAGTTTCCTTCAGATACTATGTATTATGGAAGTCTTTTCATTAGATAATAAGTATCATCCTCGAGTTCCCTTCGGATAATACTTATTATCCCCTCTTATCCCCTCTCCTTCCCCTAAAAATTTGTCAAGATCTGCAGGGGGCATACTGTCATGCATCCAAACCCATGAAAACACATTTTGACTTCTCAAATTAACCTGGCCAAGACGAAAAACAACCACAAAGAACTTAAAACTCACATAAGAAAGATAAAATGAGACAAATATTTACCAAAATAAGCATGAGAAAGTTTACAAGGGATCAAACCGTATGAAGTCTGACTGAGGAACCCTTTTCAGCTTTAGTTACTCGACTAGTCCAGGTGATTGCCAGTATGTTTGTCCGCTTTAAACTCAGACTCGTTTAAACCCAACCAAATGCATCATGCTTAATAGATTACTAATTACCAGCAT
>JBCNJP010000040.1:65587-181587 GCA_039602395.1 Deinandra increscens subsp. villosa | reverse complement strand
GTTAGAGTGCGAAATCAGTGCCAATGATTTCGGTTTTAGCATACTAACACTTGATAATAATCAATTTCAGCAAAGGATCATCACAAAAACGAATTTGAAAAATTTACTCAAGAATAGTGAATATAAACGGCCGAACCATAAATCCTCAAAATTCAAAAATTGACTAATCAAACATGAATAAAACAGAAATCTAAGCATGTTTTTGAGTTCCTAGAGTGATTTCTACCAAGAATCAACTCTTAGATCTAGCAAAAACAACCAAAATTGATAACTCAAATGAGATTTCTTCATTTTTTGAGAAAAACTTCAAAAATGAAGAACATGGCTCTGATACCAATTGTCAGGACCAGATTTGAGCACATTGTTCTCATTCGATTCATCACACAGGTGCGGAAAACAAGTGTGATGATCAATCTTGGTTGATTTCACCTCATAGATCTCTGAAACTCAAGAACACACACTAAATACACCAAGAACACACACACAAAGGCTCTCTTGTAGAAATAACCAGGAGGAACGCGTATTAGGGTTTTCACTTTAGTATTTATACTACAAGAGAGCCTGGGACAAATAGAATGTTTGACACAAACCAATCATTGCCTAGAATTCAGCAAAATATTCTAACAGAATATGAAGTACGCTAAGACAATAAAGAAGTGCGCTAAGAACAAAAACAAGTTCGCTAGAACTTGATGAAGTACGCTAAGCATCAACATGTTCGCTAACAAGTTCGCTAAACACAAACAAGTCCGCTAACAAGTACGCTAAGAGTAACTTAAGTACGCTAGGATCAAGTTAAGTTCGCTAGGAACAAATCAAGTTCGCTAGGAGCAAAACAAGTCCGCTAGGACTAATATCAAACAAGTTCGCTAAGTATAATAAGTACGCTAAGAGTTAATTGACAAGTCCGCTAGGAGATAATCAAGTCCGCTAAGTTCAATACACAAGAAGTTCGCTAAGGAGAAATACAAGTACGCTAACACTTAGTCAAAAACACCATATATAACATAATCAAAGATAACCAAGTACATAAGCAATGTTAGGTACAATACAAAGTAATATTACAGATAAACATCAAAAGACAAATAGTTTGTGTTGCCAACATAAATAAGCTCTAACACTAAGCCTAAAGAAGTTCGCTAAGCTAGGAAGTTCGCTAAGGCTAAGACAAGTACGCTAAGCCTAAAAGAAGTTCGCTAAGCTAGGAAGTTCGCTAAGGCTAAATTAAGTAGGCTAAGGCCAAAAATGAACTTGTAACATGGAAATTTTCTAAGTAATACAAGAAGTCCGCTAAGGCTTAAACAAGTTCGCTAAGAACAGTTTAGCCTCAATAGACTTTATATGAAAGTGGAGAAGTTCGCTAAGGCAAAAACCTTCTTAGCGTACTTCATCAACACTTAACCAAAAATTAAGAAAAAATTCAGGAGAAGTTCGCTAAGGATAAGTTCAACTTAGCGGACTTCTCACCCAAAGGAGAATACCTTAACAAAAACAAGTTCGCTAAGAATATCTTGTTCTTAGCGGACTTCATGAAAAACTTAAGGAAAAATTACAAGATTTCCAAACAAGTTCGCTAAGAGCAAACCTGTTATCAACCTTGTGGATTGTTCTTAGCGGACTTGCCTTAGGATAAAGTTCGCTAAGGCAAAAACAAGTCCGCTAAGACCAGAATTAAGTAAAAACATAAGGAAAAATTCTAAGTCTTAAAAATTTACCAAAATTTAGAACTTGAAATTTTGCTACAAAACAAAATACATAAATGCATGCCTGCCACCAGTAACCTACCAGGAAGATAAATTTTGAACTTATTAAGACAAGTACTTGTTAATTTCAACAAATTTGATAATGACACACCTAGTACCTAAATTTGACTTTTATTGGTCCAAAACTCCTCCAAACACAAAAATTTTCATTTTCATCCGAGTTGGGTCAATTTTCCACCCGAACTCAAAATTTTCGTTTTTATCCGAATTGGGTCAATTTTCCACCCAAACTCAGGAATTCACCAAACTCAGGAATTCACTTTCTTTCAAGTTGGTTCATTTCAAACCAATTCCAAGATATTTCAAGCACAAGTTGGTCAATTTTTCACCAAACTTGGAAATTTTAAGCACATTGGCTTTTGAATATACACATATTTTTGAATGGTCGTGGTCAGACATGTTTAGAATCAAACCGATCATTTACGTGATCAATAACACTTATAATTCAAATCACCTTTCATATCAGGTAACCTAAGTCAGATTGTCGGTATTGTTATCCACTTAAGCTCAAACATGGTAATTTTCAACTTTTCTCATGTGATGTGTTTTTATCATGTTTTTGTCTGATTCAGAGAAAAATTTTGTGGGGTCCTTATTTGGTTGGAAGTTAACAGTATTCTACCTATCGTCAAGTAGCTTTTCAGATTCAATCACACATTTAAAAGTAATCTTCCCCCCTTTTCTTTAGTGTTAAATGACTCATTTCATGGATATAGTCATGAAATCATGATAACCCTTCTTTCATGACTATAAAAAGTGATGTTTGGCGGGGTGAGAGCGTCAAGGTCAGAGTTTCCTCAGCAGATGACCTCTCACTTTATTTGATGGAATGATTGCGTAAGAACACAAGGTCAGAGTTTCCTCAGTAGATGTGTCTTAGCATTATTATTTGGCGGATGAGAACTCAAGGTCAGAGTTTCCTCAGCAGATGAGTCTCATTGAGCGCCATCAAATATCCTTTGTATTAATAATACTTTTGGAATTTGAACAAATGATGTGCTCGGTTTTGAAATAAGTCAACTTAATACTGAAGAAACAGAGGATGTGTGATTAGAGTTTTCCTACTAAGACTACTGAGTCGGGCTAATTTAAAGAATATGTCACTGTTTAAACGTCCGTGGTCCACATTTCTCAATGAAATTAGTGTGTAATCACAGAGAGTTGTTTACTTCTCAGTATGTTGAGCCTACCGACACATCAAATGATAGAATTACCGATCGATTGGATCATATCCTATGGTTAGATCGACAAGACCAGAATTATATCATGTTCTTCACATATTGTCCGACCACAGACCAAAATTTTGATTTTTCATTGTTTTTGACATTTCTCAAAAGTCTTGTTGACTTGAGTTCAAAAACACTTATTTGAAGACAGAAATAACACTATTTTTGATTTTTGATAATTTTTCAATATTTTTGATTTATCTTCCACAATGCAGGATCGGCAGACAGTCACAAAAACATAATTAAACAAGAAAAACCTTTTTGGTCATTTTAGACAGACAAATCGACACTAGACAACCACAAACAAAAAGTTTAGGTCAAATCAGGGTTAAATGACAAAATAAGTCAAAAGAGCAAATAAAGGTAAAAATTTGCAAATAAAGGAATCAGAGATAACACTTCTAAACAGCTAAACCTATAAAGTTAAGATACTAACATACTAGAGAATGGAGAGAGCTTAGTCATAGTTTATCATGCCTACTGCACTAACCAGAAAGTTAAACCTAGACATATCAAAGGGTTTAGTGAATAGGTCTGCTAACTGGTCCTCGGAGCTAACATGGACTAAGGTGACTAGCTTCTTCTCGGCACAATCCCTAATGAAATGGTATCTAATCTCTATGTTCTTAGTTTTAGAATGCTGAATAGGATTTTTAACAATAGAAACTGCAGCAGTATTATCTATATGAATAGGGGTACCCATGAAGTTCAAACCGTAATCCAGAAGCTGATTCTGAATCCAAAGCACTTGAGAGCAGCATGATGCGGCAGCAATGTATTCCGCTTCAGCCGTTGAGACTGACACTGTTGTCTGCTTCTTACATTGCCATGAAACTAGTCGGTTTCCCAAGAACTGAGCTCATCCCGTTGTAGACTTACGATTGAGTTCACAACCAGCATAGTCACTATCTGAGAAGGCTCGAAGATCAAAGGATGGGTCTTTAGGATACCAAAGTCCTCTGTTTGAATTGGACTTCAAGTATCGAAAAATCCTTTTCACAGCTAGTAAGTGCGATTCTTTGGGCTTGCTTTGGAAACGGGAACATAGACAGACTCCAAACATGATGTCGGGACGGCTGGCTGTCGAATACATGAGAGAACCAATCATTGACCTGTAGAGATGCTCATCTACACAAATACCTTCCGGATCCTGATTGAGTCTATGACGAGTAACGACGGGTGTAGAAAAGCCTTTAGAATCATTGAAACCAAATTTCTTCAGGATTTCTTTCACATACTTCCCTTGGCTGATTAAGATACCTTCCGGTGTCTGTTTCACTTGAATTCCCAGAAAGAATGTCAGTTCACCCATAGCACTCATCTCAAACTTCTTCTTCATCAGTTCCTCAAATTCGTGACAGAGAGCAACATTTTTTGAGCCAAAAATGATGTCGTCGACGTACACTTGTACTAACAGCTTGTCTTCACCAACATGACGAATGAAGAGAGTCTGATCAATGACACCCCTCTTGTAACCATTTGACAGCAGATATGTTGATAATGTCTCGTACCACTTCCTCGGGGCTTGGTGTAGACCATAAAGAGCCTTATCCAGTTTGTAACATTTCTTGGGAAAAGATTTGTTCACAAACCCCGGAGGTTGGTCTACGTACACGTCTTCATCAAGCTCACCATAGAGAAAAGCGGTTTTCACGTCCAATTGATATACGGTGATGTTCATTGACGCAGCATACGCCAAGAAAATCCGAATTGCCTCTAGACGAGCGACGGGAGCATAGACATCTTCATAATCAATTCCATCAATTTGCATATACCCTTTTACAACTAAACGGGCTTTATTTCTTATAATGATCCCACGGTCATCTCTCTTGTTCTTGAAAATCCATTTGACAGGAATGGGTTTTAGACCTTCTGGTGGGTCCACCAAGTGCCAGACATTGAGCAGTTTAAACTGAAGAAGCTCTGTTTGCATAGCATCAATCCAATTTTCATCCAGAGGGGCAGCAGCAACAGTAGTAGGCTCTTGTTGTGAAATGAAACACGAAAACAGACAAGTATGCAGATCCTTTGTTTTACTCCTAGTGAGACGCACATCAACAGGACCGATATCTGAGTAGTGGGATGAATCTTATGAATTCGAGTCTCTTCAACAGCAGGTGCCGGAATAGACGAGTGTAGATTCCCAATTTGAAGATCGTCGCCAGGGGTCTATCCAGTTTCAATTTCAGATATGTCATCTGAATCCGACTCATGAGTTTCAGCTTCATTTCCAACAAAGTTTTCCGCCTCAGTTGTTGCTTGTGCTGGTTCTATCTCCACAATTACAGGCTCGAGAATCTGAATTGAAGGTTGATCAGGTAAAAAGTTGTTGTTATCGCTTCAGTGGCATCAGATGATGCTATTGACTGTTCTCCCCTTGATATCGTCGATGTATCAACCGAATAAATGGAATCCAGGATAGACGAAGTAATTAGGGCAAACACATCAACAGAAGGAAAAACTTCTTCATTTACATGTTCAGCTTGATTTGACAAATTACCTGCAACATCAGATTCAAGCATGTTAAAACTAGAAGAAAAAGTCTCAAGGTCATACATGCTATCTGGAGCAGGATCTCTAGTATTCTGAGCATGCTCGTTAAAAGTAACGTTGCACGATTCAAGAATAACCTGAGTTCTTCTGTTAAACACTCGATAGGCTGGAGAGCTCATCGAGTATCCAACAAAATAGCCTTCATCCGCCCGAGGGGCAAACTTAGGTAACTGTTCCGACTGAATTAAAACAGTACAAGCGCATCCAAACGGTTTTAATCGTTTTGAGTTTGGTTTTTCTTTTAAAAACAGCTCAAAAGGTGTCTTGTTAGCATGTTTAACCAAGAGAGTTCTATTTAGAACATAGCAGGCTGTTTTCACAGCTTCTGCCCAAAAAGACAATTTAATGTTAGAATCAGCAAGCAGAGTTCTGGCACACTCAATGATTGTTCTATTCTTCCGTTCAGCAACGCCATTTTGTTGAGGCGTGTACGGTGAACTGAACTGTTGAAATATGCCTTTTTCATTGCAGAAAGCATCAAATGTCTGATTCTTGAACTCTGACCCATTGTCTGATCTGATGATTTTAACTCGCTCTTTGCATCGATTCTCGATCCGCGTGACAAAATCCTTCATAATCTCAGCTGTCTCAGACTTCTCTTTCAGGAAGAACACCCACGAGTATCTGGAGTAATCGTCGGTAATAACCAAGCAGTATGACTTTCCCACTAAACTGTAGACGTTCACTGGCCCGAAAAGGTCGAGATGGAGTTGTTGAAGAATTGCCGTCGTTCTTCTAGGTGGCTTGGGCTTGTGAGATGTCTTTCGTTGTTTTCCTTTCAAACACGCCACACAGTTATCGATATGGATGAATTCCTTCTCCGGCACACCGACCACGTGTTTTCCTCTTACAAGGCGGTTCATGTTTCGAAAGTTCACATGTCCCATTCGCCTATGCCATAAAGTTGAGTCATTTTCCGAAGGCTTTGGCAAGAAACACTCCACTGAACCAGTCGGCCTTGCAGCAGACATATCTAAGGCGTACATATTCCCTTTTCGTCTTGCACAAAATCGAATTTGATCTTCGGGAACCTTGAACCCCGGCTTCAGGATATAACACTCCTTGTCATCGAATAACATCGGCATTTTGTTGTTGCAGATTTGCGATACACTCAGCAAGTTGAACTTCAGATTAGAGACCAGATTAACTTTGTCAAACGAAATTTCTCCATTAGACAAGAGACCGTTTCCAATTATTCTACCACCACGAACATCACCCCCAAAGGCAACAGAACCGCCATGAGTTATCGATCTGACATCGGATAGCAGGTCCTTGTTCCCTGTCATGTGCCTAGAGCAGCCACTATCCAAGTACCATGTGTTCATAGCACTCTGGGCCAGTCCCTGCACATGAAAAATAAAGTGATTAGTTAAAGGATGGACCCTGGCCAAATTGACCAGGAGCCCTCTTCTTAGGTGTTTTCATGGTGAAAGGAGCAGTTGGTGTGTTGACAACAGCAGGAGAGGCAGATGGAGCAGCCTTGAATGCAGCAGATGGTGGAGGAGCCGAAACAGGTTGTTGAACCATTAGAAGCCTTGGAATGAATCCCGGCCTAGGTCGTGGCGTCCAAGATGTAACTGGAAGAGTGTTTGGTGCAGCCACTCTCATTTGTTGTTGAACGTTTGGCCTGAACGTGTTCACACTCCTACCAAGACCACGTGGCACATACGGGGCCTGATTTGGAATGTAAGGCTGATTTGGGTAGGACTGCTGAAACATGGTGTCAAGAAGTTGATCCACGTAATCTTCCCCATAATTCCCATAATACATTGGAGCCAATTGATTTCCTTGCGAACCCACTTGCTGCTGTTGGTAGTAATGAGCAGGAGGTACTGGAGCATTGTTGTAGTCAGAGTATCCCGTATTGTAGACACAAACCCTGGCATTATGATGCGGGTTTCCACAGACAGAACAGCCTCCATTCTCAACAGTACCTTTAGCAGGAACCGCAACAGACTGTTCAACAGACAGTGGAGCCATTTGCCGAGGCTCATTTGAAGTAGCACCCTCACCCTTTTCATTTTCAGTAGCTGGATTCTTCTTCCTTCTCCTTGTTTGTTTCTTCTTCTTCGGTGTGGTTTCATTTTTAGAAATGTTTAAAACAAACTCACTTTGCTCAACCGACTGATGCTGATCTTCAACATCTTGTGGAAAAGTGACAACTGGATCACATTGAGGTCTTTTGTTCTTAGGATTTCCAGTCTTCACAAAAATCACAGATGAACTACCAACTTCATAGGGAGTAGTAAGAACAGATGATTCCTTTTGCTTAAGAAACAAAGGCTGAGTTGACGCTTGTGCAGCTGGGGATGTTGTCATTGGAATAGCAGATGGCTTTTTCTGAACAGATGTCACCTTACCATCGGTGATTGTGAGACCGGCTTGTGTGTGCATGACAGTCTTACCATGTTTCAAAGCCATTTCGGCAAATTCCTTCGCAAAAGCATCATCATCGACAACTTGCTGCGAACCGAGTTTCTCATTTTCAACACTCATTTTGGGCTTACACCTCCGAATAGTTTTTGTCCTTTTAGGAGCATCATTAGTTTTGAAAACATCAAAGTTCTCATTAAAAAGAAATGATTGACCATTGGTGGCATTTTGAGTACAAACTTTTAGAAACTCAGATTCAGCAACCTTTTGCACACACGCTTCAGAAACTAGCGTGTCAACTGAACTAACAGAAAAAGAATCAAAGTCACCAAACTTCAAAGTTTCATCAATCGATGGGAGCCCAGAGCCAGTTTCAGTGGCAGAGAGTTGGGCCTCCATCGATTGGATATCAGAAGCACTCGGAATCATGCTAGGATCAATAAACTTAATGTGACTTTTGGGGTTGATTTTAGTTAACTCTGGGATTGTCAAATAGTTGTGATTGAGTGGATGTTCAGTAGCACTATCACAAATTTCCCTTAAGAAACCCAAACCAATTCTTAGTCGTGCCATGATGTCTTTTGAAACAGCATTACCCAAATTACCAGGATTAAGTTTCATTAATTCAATTGCTTCACGAGCATTAGCATAATCATTTCTCAAAGAGGTTTGCTCTTTCAAAAGATCCTTAATTTGGATTTTTAAAGTTGATTCAGTGTGCTTCATGATTTCAATGTCATCTTGAAGTGACTTGATTTTAACAAGAAATTTTTCCTCATTTGCCTTGAGGATTTCAACTTGACTTTCGCTTTCAGCCGCCTTAGCATGCAATTCGAGATTGTATGTGCGGTATCTAGCGATAGTCTCAAGGCAATTTTCAGAACATAAATTTTCTTTTACCTCATCGGGAATGGATCCACGTTGGAGCTCAAGAAGTCTTTTGCTTGCTTCAGACTCAACCTCAGAGTGACTTACAACAGTGGCTGAACCAGCAGAGGGAGTAGCTCCATCAAAATCTTCATCAATACCCGCCATCAGACAGAAGTAGGTGGGGAAAAGAAGGTCAAAAACAACAGACTCAGAGTTCTCTTTTCCATCAGAATTCACCACAAGTGCGTAGTCAGGCTGGTTTGTTGAATGAGATGGTGCTGAAGAAGTCCAATTGTAGTTGCCATCCTCGAGAGATACCAATGATTTTCCAGTGCTATCGACT
Source organism: Deinandra increscens subsp. villosa (assembly GCA_039602395.1). Classification (NCBI taxonomy): domain Eukaryota; kingdom Viridiplantae; phylum Streptophyta; class Magnoliopsida; order Asterales; family Asteraceae; genus Deinandra; species Deinandra increscens. The sequence continues at coordinate 172,459 of JBCNJP010000040.1, read as the reverse complement.
CTTTGAGCAGACGAAGAGCTTGACGATGCTTGATGAGAGACATTAGAAGTGGTATGCTGTGGCTTTTGGTAGGAAGAGTTGCCAGGTTTCTGGTATGACTGATTACCATTTCCACTCTGCTTCTGATAAGTGTGGTTGCTTCCACCCGAATTGATAGGAACATTCCAAGTCTTTGGCTTAGGACATTCACGGGCAAAGTGACCAAGCTCTTGACAGTTAAAATATTGAGCTTTTGACTTATCAAATCCGATGTTTGCATTGGATGGAGGTTGAAACAGCTTTCTGCCAGTCTTCCTGAAAAACTTTCTTGTTCTGGCAGAAATCATTCCCATCTGCCACTTAATATCGATCTCTCCAAGATCATCAGCAGAAATCTGGTCAAGATCTTCTTGACACACAGTCATTGTCTCTATGTTGCCTGACATTTGAGAGTTCATGCAAGCAAGGAAAGCATTACACAGATCTTGATCCATGTTGGTGGAGATTGGAGAAGCAGGAGCAGACGGTTGACTATAATACCCAGAAGGTGGAGCTTGAACAAATGACACACTTGATGGTTGATGAGTTGCATGTGACGCTTGAACTTCAGGCTGATTTGGTGTAGGAGTTGGAGTAGAAGCAGAAACAGGTACACTGGGACCAGAAGATTGAGAAAACTGATGATTTTCCTCATACATGGCAGCAGCAAACGCAGCATTAGGAGCATTGGATGACGAACCCTTAGATGTCACATTGCCCATGAGTGACTTTCCTGTGCGTTCAACTGCCCTAACTTCATAGTCACGAACCTTATCAATCATGTCCATGTAGTCAGCATTGAGGAGATCAGTGCTATCAATCAGATAGATGACATAGGAGGCAAACTCTTGAGGAAAAGAATGCAAAATCTTCCTTATGATATCACCCGTATCTGGACGAATCTTCTTAGTGGTCATCTCAGTGATGATCCTGCAGAATCGTGTGACATGTGTCTCAAACGACTCTCCAGGCTTGTGAGCAAAAGTGTTGAAGGCGAGTTTGAGTTTCTCTAGCCTTCTCTCCTTGGTTGCTGGATTGCCTTCATACTTCTTCTCTAGACCTTCCTAAATTTCATGAGCAGAAGTAGCATCACGAAACTGATGCAACAAATCATCATTAATAGCCATCTTGATATAACCCAATGCACGCCTGTCAATTTTCAATTGTGCATGTTCAGCAATAGTTAGCTTGTCTAAGGGTTTTGGAAGCATCCTCTTCTTGGGGTTAGGAGGGTCAGCAACAGTAGCAACAACAGCACCCGTAGTAGTTATTGTAGCTTCTTCAACTTCAAACACAGCTGGACCAGAGAGAACTGAAGTGAGTAGATCAAAATCCACATATTCCAGAAACACTATGAACTTCCCTTTCCAGTCATCAAAGTTACTAGCACCCATGAGTTTTGGAGGGCAATTGTTTCCTTCCATGACCGGAGTAAAAGGATTTCCTTCAGACATCTCAAATGAGACAAACTCAGTTTTTCAGCAAAAGTTGCTAAAAACGGGCCGAACGTAGAACAAAAGCTTCAAATTGCTTGAAAACACGAAGATTGCTTGAATTCACACAAATCCTGCAATCATAAACATTAATAGAGTAATTAATAACTAATATTTAGGTGTAAACAACAAAAAATGAGAAATTCAAATTTTGGACTTAGTCAAAATTTTGAACAGCTTGTTCTTGAACAAGTTCAAAAACTTCAAAAATCAAAGTTCATAAAACTGATGATTGAGGGCATTAATAGATGCGAAATGATGTTAGGATCATTTGATTCAACTAACACTATCCTCAAAAATCACTCTAAGTGACCTAAAATTGATCAAACAGTAGATTATGTGAAAAACTTAAAGAATCTCGAAAAAAAGCTTCTAAAATCTTCAATACTTGATGTTAAAGAGTGAAATCAGTGCCAATGATTTCGGTTTTGATAGTCTAAGACTCGCCAATGATAAATTTCAGCAAAGAATCAACATAAAAACAAATTTGAAATTTTTTTCTCAAGAACAGTGAATATTACGGCCGAAACATATATTCATCAAATTCAAAAATTGACTAATCAAACATGAAAAATACAGAAATCTAAGCATGTTTTTGAGTTCCTAGAGTGATTTCTACCAAGAATCAACTCATAGATCTAGCAAAAACAACCAAAATTGATAACTCAAATGAGATTTCTTCATTTTTGAGAAAAACCTCAAAACTTGAAGAACAAGGCTCTGATACCAATTGTTAGGACCGATTTCACTACAAGAATCCCGATCTTGAGCAAGAACCAAGATCGAATGAGAAAACCATGGAGGATGATGAAGAAGATAAATCTAGGAAATTATAAACAAGAAAGATGATGAACAAAGTCGAATGATTTCATTGATCAAATGTTACAATCAAGAAATCATGAAGAACACTTTCTCTCTCTAGAATGGAAATCTCACACTCTACAAGAAAATCATCATCTCCACATTCGGATGAATTCCAGCCGTAAACAATTTTATTTCCAGCCGTGGATCTTGATGAATTCTTCAAATCTGATTGGCTGGTTATTATTTACATGGATCATGGTCTTTTGGGAGATTTACCACTAATTAATTATTTTCAGCATTTTCGTTATACGCGCGGATTTTTCTTATCAGTTTTTAACGAGACTTACGAGATTACGCCCGAACGGAATTGCGAAAATATTTTATTAGTCGCGGATTTATTTTATTTTATTGGGGTTCTCGTTTATTGGCGTCGCGCGTAATGTTTGCTATCGATCACTGACGGGTTAGCTTTATTATCCGGTTAATTACTCAGCTTTCTCGTTATATCTCACGGTTTATTTTTAGTGGATGCAGCGCTGTCGTCAACTAACCGGATTAACTGGAATCTCAGTTAAATATTGGAATTTATCCGGTTAAATCTCTCGGATGACCGTTTCTTGAAGAAATAAAACAGTTTATTTTATTTTCGCATCCAACCTCAGTCACGCGGATTATTCACAACTGTCAGCATCCGGGTTCCGGTTTTTCGCAAGATTGTCCGATTTCAATATTGTTTATCCGGTTTCTCTAGGCAACCGATCGCGACGGTTCGACTCTCCGCATCTCAATTTTACGCTTCCGACTTGATGTTTTAGGAGGGATTTAGAGAAATAGGGGGAATTATTATGAATTTGGATATCGGGTCGATTATCTGAAGTTGGAGCATGTTTGATGTTTGACTGGTTTATCTGATTCAGTATGTTGCAGTTTTGACTCCGAGATGTAGCATGTTCTCAGTATTGTACCCGACCGTGTGAACCGAGTGAGTTGAACACTTGGATCTCGAACTGGAGCAACAAGAACAGAAGAAGCTTATTCAAAGGGGGAATCTCTACGACAGATTGTCTCCGGTTTATCAGTTTCTCATTGAAGATGTACGGTAGAGCGATTCTTCAGCAGTTGAACAGATTTGAAAGCATCAGTCAAGGGGGAAATTGTTGGAACAAAAATTTATGTAGCTGACGCCATCAAATCTGTTTACCGAAGCATTCGACTGAAGAATTCATGTGAATCGATTCAGAGACTGGGTTGTGATGAACGAGGCTTGCGAGATTGGACCGAAGACCGTTTTCTGGAAAAGTCAACTGTTCGGGTCAACGGTCAACGTAAAAGTCAACGGAAGATCGGTTCGAGCGAGTCAAGCTTCGGATTAATTTAATCAGCTTTGATTTAATTATCAATTTATGTTTATTTCTTTACTTGTAATTTCTGTTCATTCGTTATGTTTTTCTGTTGTCAGTCACCCTCACTATATATATAGTGAGGGTGCCCATTACAAGTAAAGGAGTCTCCGAATGTGGAGATGATGATCTTCTTGTAGAGTGTGAGATTTCCATTCTAGAGAGAGAGAGAGTCATGGATCTAGAGAGAGATTGAGTGTTTGTCATGATTTCTTAATTGTAATCTTTCGATTAATGAAATCATTCGAGTTGATCATCATCTATCTTTCTATGTTTATGATTATCCTTGATTCTCCATCATCTTCATCTTTTTGGGTTTTTCGAATCTGAACTCGTTCTTGCTCAAGATCGGGATTCTTGATGTGAAAATCGGTCCTCACAAATGGTATCGGAGCGGGTACCGATCAGATTCATCTCATCGTGAATCTGGTCACTCGAATCTGAGATTTTGAGCTTGAATATGGTGAAGATGAGAAAACTCATTTTGGAGACTTTTTCTTCATCTTTCTTCATTTTGATGGATTCTGGACAGATCTGATGTTGTTAGATGTTAGGTTATTGTTCATGGAGTTCATCTAGATGTTATTTCATGTTCTACTTCTTCAAATCAGTGAATTTTATGCAGATCTGAGAGCAAAAACGTAACTGTTGAGTTTTCCCGTTTTTTGGGTTTTTTTAAGATTTTTTGGCTTGATTCTTAGTTTTCTGGGCGATTCTTCATGTTTTTGGATGAAGTGAGGTATGATTCTCAGTGGAAAATTCGTTCCGGATCCATTGGGAGCATCGGTTTCGTCTGAATCTCAACTGTTTGGGCAGATCTAGAAAAACACACACTAGTGTGTGTTTCTTGGTGTTCTTCGTGTTCTTGAAGATTTCCAGAATTTGGGGACTGTTTTGATCCGATTAGCTACTGTTAATGAAGTGTTGGTGGCCACAATATTGTCGTGGATGGTTTAGCTTCATATCTTGTGCATCATAACGGGTTCTCCATTCATTTTTGGGCAGATTCGAGTTCACCAAGTAAGTGTTCTTCATGTTCATCATTTTCCAAATTTATTCAAGTGTTTGAAGTTATGAAGATTGCCCTAGCGGACTTGTATCATTTCTTAGCGAACTTGACTGTTCTTAGCGGACTTGTTCAAGTCTTAGCGTACTTGTTCTCTCCTTAGCGAACTTCATCAGTTTTTAGCGGACTTGAAGCTTGTCTTAGCGGACTAGTTCTGTGCTTAGCGAACTTGAGTCCTTAGCGGACTTCAGAGGTGCCTTAGCGGACTTCTGGTAGCTTTAGCGTACTTGTTTGCTTAGCGAACTTGTTTTCTGGGTTTTTGCTTGAGGTCGTTTCGATGGATTCTGTTCGTTCAGAATTGTAGAGGATGGTCATACGAGTTCGAGGACATAAAAATCGTGAATTTTCGTTGAGTTTTGAAGGATATATGGTCTATTTACGTTTTTCCAGCGACATACGCATCTCCGGTAGTGTTTTTCCGACTGATTAGTGTTACGGTAGGGTGGTAGACAATTTCTTGAGAAGATGATGACGTGTCAAACGTCTGTTGGCTGCACCAGAATTTCTCTCTCATCTTTTGTCAGTCAACGCCCCACATCTCCTTTTCGTTGTTGGTTTCTTATTCGCTGGATGGAATCACGCGAGGGACCAGGTAAAACAATAGAGCCGTTGAAATATATTGGTTGTTGCCTTGTGATTGGCCCAAAATAGGAGGTGGGACCTTGCTGTCTAAGGATCCGGTTGTTTAAAGGAATTGCTGCTGCCAGCCTTCTATTGGCCACCGTATAGCTCACACGGATTGGGAACTAAGAGCCGTTGGATCCATCTAATCTCCACCGTAGGATGGCATGTGTGCTTCTTCCTGATTGGTTAGTTGGATCTACACACAAATCGCAAATTCAGCCATTGGATCAGCTAATTTCTTCACCGTTGGATCAGCTTTTAACCTCATTTCTGATTGGCCAGCTAACCTTCACGCGGATTCACTGTAACAGCCGATGGATCTTCATTTTCTCAACCATAGGATTTTTATGAAGGCTCAAATCTGATTGGTTATGGGACTTTGACACGGATTGTGCTTTCTCTACGCACAAATCTGATTGGCTCATTTATTTTCACAAGGATTAAGCTTTTTCTTTGAGGATTTTATTACACTAATTAATTTTTCTGCATAATTCGTCAAACGTGGGCGTTTTTCTTGTCGGTTTTTAACAAGATAAACGAGATAACGCCGCGACGGAATTTCAGAAAATATTTTATTAGTCGTGGATTTATTCCAGATTTATTGGGGTTCTCGTTTATTGACGTCGCGCGCGTTTGCTATCGATCACTGACGGGTTAGCTTTATTATCCGGTTAATTACTCAGCTTTCTCGTTATATCTCACGGTTTTATATTTAGCTGATGTAGCGCGGATGTCAACTAACCGGATTAACTGGAATCTCAGTTAAATATTGGAATTTATCCGATTAAATCTCTCGGATGACCGTTTCTTGAAGAAAGTTATCAGTTTATTTTATTTTCGCATCCAACCTCAGTCAGTGGATTATTCACAACTGTCAGCATCCGGCTTCCGGTTTTTCGCGAGATTGTCCGATTTCAAGATTGTTTATCTGGTTTCTCTAGGCAACCGATCGCGACGGTTCGACTCCCCGCATCTCATTTTTACGCTTCCGACTTGATGTTTTTGGAGAGATTTAGAGAAATGGGGCGAATTATTATGGAACTGGATTATCGGGTTGATTATCTGAAGTTGGAGCATGTTCACTGTTTTATTGGTTTATCTGATTCGGTTTGTTGCGGTTTTGACTCCGATGTTCAGCACTTTCTCAGTATTGTACCCGACCGTGTGAACCGAGTGAGCTGCAGCACTTGGCTCTCGACTGGAGCAACAAGAAAAGAAGAGGCTTATTCAGAGGGGGAATCTCTACGACAGATTGTCTCCGGTTTATCAGTTTCTCATTGAAGATGTACGGCAGAGCGATTCTTCAGCAGTTGAACAGATTTGAAAGCCTCAGTCAAGGGGGAAATTGTTAGAACAAAAATTTATGTGACTGACGCCATCAAATCTGTTTACCGAAGCATTCGACTGAAGAATCCATGTGAATCGATTCAGAGACTGGGTTGTGATGATCGAGGCTTGCGAGATTGGACCGAAGACCGTTTTCTGGAAAAGTCAACCGTTCGGGTCAACGGTCAACATAAAAGTCAACGGAAGATCGGTTCGAGCGAGTCAAGCTTCGGATTAATTATAATCAACTTTGATTTAATTAATATTTATGTTTATCTCATTTACTTGTAATTCTGTTAATTTGTCATGTTTTTCTATTGTTAGTCACCCTCACTATATATAGTGAGGGTGCCCATTACAAGTAAAGGAGTCTTCGAATGTGGAGATGATGATTTTCTTGTAGAGTGTGAGATTTCAATTCTAGAGAGAGAAAGTGTTCTTCATGATTTCTTGATTGTAACATTTGATCAATAAAATCATTCGACTTTGTTCATCATCTTTCTTGTTTATGATTTCCTAGATTTATCTTCTTCATCATCCTCCATGGTTTTCTCATTCGATCTTGGTTCTTGCTCAAGATCGGGATTCTTGTAGTGAAATCGGTCCTAACAGTTTTTGGACAGATTCTGCCAAATAATTTGGGTCATCTTGTACAGGTCATAACTTGCTCAATATTTATCAAAATCAAGTGCTTGTTTTTCCATAGTAAAGTGTTATGACTTAGCTTTAATTTGGCTACTCGTACATATTCTAAGACCTCCGTTTGGTCACTAAAAGGATGCTGCAAGTTAGGTGTGCAGGGCTGTCAAAATTCAGCTATAATTAACTTATGCAATTTTGTTGGGCATGATTCTTGGATATTAACGAAGGTATTTTTGGATGAAAATGATGGTTATATATTAAAACTATGATCTGAAAGTTTTGGTAAAAAAATTTCAAGTTTTGATCAAGTTATGAATTTTTCAAGTCTATTTTCACTACTTTGTTAAACAGCAACAAAGCTGATTTTTAGACAACTTCGAACATGCATAACTTGCTCAATACTTAACCTTTTGAGCTGATTCATTTTGCAACGTGTTTAGAATGTTGGGAAGTGTATGCCTACAAAATTTTAGAAACTAACTCCAAGTGCGGGGCAAATTATGCATATCTACAAATGGTGTGTTAAGTGGTTTTAATGTGAACTTTTTATTTGTGCATTTTGCCTTGGAAATGTGCATCTTGTATTAAGGTTTTAGGACCAATATGAATACATGATAACATAAATGGTTATCTTTCACGCTTAATAACATAATGAGAAATTAAACATGGTTAAGTATCAAAACTTATACCTACAGCAACTGTATAAAGAAGACGATGGGGTGGGTTCATGGTAACTATGAATATGAAATTGTCATGGAAAGCTACATGTTGTTGTATTGTATCACACCCATGTGCACAAAAATTAACTTGGTTTCCTATTACTTTCGTGCCATACCTGGTTTCCAAGTACATTATAGTTTCATTTGAGAATGTTATTCAATGTTGGCCTTAATTATTGATCAAGTTTGACATATAAAGTTACGGATAAATTGTGTAATTACTAGAAAATATAGTTTAGTATCTTTGTGTATTTGTTATTAGTTCAGGGGTTGTAAGTGTCATTTAGAAAGTTTACAACCGCCCTGTCATGTGTATATATATAGCGGTATATACGCAGATTGTAATTGAATCGAACGTGATATTCGATCAAAAGATTCTGGTTTCCTCTATTCGTGTTCATTCCGTGTTCTTGATGATTCGATGATTGTTCTATGATCCGTAGGGACCAATAAATTTGTATCAGAGCCTTTCGGCTCTATCAAAATCAACCGATTTCATCATCGTTGTCGTCGGAATCATCGTTGCGGTATTCATCAAGTACCGCATAATCGTTTTTCTATTTTGGAACCCGCCGATCACATTACACAACGAAGTCGGATTTGTTTTGGTTGTCGCAATCAAGGAGAACGAAGGAGTGTTTGATTGGCGAAGTTGTGAGCGCCGGAATTGTGGAGTGCCGCTGTTGTGATCGGAAGAAAAAAGAAACGAAGAGTTTTTTTGAGACTTGCCGTTTTCGATTGAACAAAAGGGAACAAATTAAGTTTTGTTGTTGCGATCAAAAAAACAAGGGAAAATTGCATATTTCCCCCTATTTTGAACTCTAATTGCATATATACCCAATCCAAAGTTTAAATTGCATATATCCCCTTCATTAATATATTTTTACTTTTTGACTAAATTACCCTTTACCAAAATTAAAAAACCCTACTAAAAAGAGGAATCACACCCAGCCACCACACACGAACAAAACTTCACCATCTCCGATGTTCTATGCGGACTTATCAGATAGCCTTTTCCGGCGACTTTTCATTTTCCTTTCCGGCGACGTTTCAGTTGCCTTTTCCGGCGACTTTTCAGTTGCCTTTTCCGGCGACTTTCAGATCGCCTTTACCGGCGACGTCAATTCCTTCACGGGGCGACATAATTGTTATTGTCGAGCGATCATTAAGTTTTCTTCAACATCGATTTTTATCATCATAATCGAGATATAATCCCCATCGTGAGCCTTCAATGGCGGTTTTTATCATCATCATCATCACTGGAATATTCATCTTCAAGACACAAACGTTAATTAGCCTTCATCTTCATAATCTTCTAGGCTGTAGTATTGCTTATTTTCACTGCCTTTTTATCTTTAACTTTAAAGCATGATTTTCAAGTAACAATGTAAGTAATGCGATATTCATTAGCATTCATATTCATAGTGAATCCATGCCTATTAGTATGTTAGTAACGTTGCAGCTTCACTCCTATCCTTCTAATTATTTCTTTCGTATTTGATTGTGTTGATTCAAGATGGCTTATACAAATCCTTAAATCATTTGGCTTCCGATTGTGTTGTTATTGTATAAGATTTTAACTAAAATGATAAATGTAATTTTTAATTATTGAAGAAATAGGGGCAAATTAGTCAATCTATGTTAAAATTAAATAAAATGGGTAAATATGCAATTAAGTTTTAAAATATGGGGAAATATGCAATAAAATTTTTGGATTGGGTAAATATGCAATTGATTAGTTTTGTAGGGGGACATATGCAATTGTCCCAAAAAACAAAAGGGACGAAGAATTTTTGGGTTTTCTGTTTGATCGGAAAAAAAAAGCGGGGGGAAACAACAAAGGGATTTTTTTCCTTTGTTTTTGCTGTGTTCGGACGTCAAAAGGGATCAGGAAGTTGATTTTGAGAATTTGAAATCACAAAGGATTTCATTTATTTTTGCATGCATCGAGATTTTTTACGCCAGACGGGTGTCGATCAATTGGTGCGTGGATCCGAAGAAATTTTTTTTCAAGAATTCAAAGTTTTTAATTTTTTGAATCAACTTGAACACGAAGAAGAAATCAAAGTTCGTTTCGGATGTGGAGACGGACAGCTCTCCATCATCATCGTCGATCTTGCGGAGTGGGGATAGGGTTCCTCACGTGAAGTTCAGTTTGGAAGGCTGTAACCGAGTGCACCGGTCCGACGCAAGAGGCAAGGGGTGACATCTTGTTTTACGAAGTTGAATCTGCAAAACGAAGTTGCGGGCAAAGGCAAATCGGTGATGGTCGATGAAGGGGGTTACAGGTTCGACGCCGAACGGGCAGGGAGGACCAAGAAGAAATTTTAAAGTCAAAGGAGACTTTGAAGATATATGGAGAGCACAACGAGCAATCCGTTACAATCGAATCGTGATCAATGTTGTTTCAGAAAGGAGGGATACGCCCACATTTTCACTTTGGATGCCAACAGGCTCGAGTCGGAGAACGAAGATTGCCTGCAGGATCCCATTACTAGAAGAGAACAAGGTGGAATCACTAGGAGTCTTGCTAGTCTAGGCTTGGACAAAAAGAAGGATCGAAAGGGAAAAGCCGTTTTGAAAAACATGTCACGAGGAGGGAATGAAGAAGAAGACGGTGATTAGTTGTGTAAGAGAAGCCAAGAGATGGAAGATCTAGAAGCAAACTTGGATCAACAATTAGGGGGGTGTATGTTGGCCTTAATTATTGATCAAGTTTGACATACAAAGTTACGGGTAAATTGTGTAATTACTGGAAAGTATAGTTTAGTATCTTTGTGTATTTATTATTAGTTCAGGGATTGTAAGTGTCATAAAGAAAGTTTACAACCGCCCTGTCATGTGTATATATATATAGCGATATATACACAGATTGTAATCGAATCGAACGTGATATTCGATCAAAAGAAATTCTGGTTTCCTCTATTCGTTTCATTCCGTATTCTTGATGATTAGATGATTGTTCAATGATCCGTAGGGATCATTATTAAAATAACAGTGCAATTTTTATAAATTTATAATAAAAGCGATTTGTTGTGTTTTTTTCTTCTTTCCATAAGATCATGGCTAGATTATAAAAATTCTAAAGACAATTTGGAATCATGTAAAACGTTGAACATCAATAAATAGATGTAAACTTTATTAGAATGTATAACAACATATGAAATATAACTAACCGTAGGTTCCCGTCATTTATGAGATCCGCATAACATCATCTTTATTTTGCTTATAAGCTAAGGTGCGGTTTTTCGACCTTACCCTCATAGCTTAATTATTTTTCGTTTGAATTTGTGTTTTATTGCTTCAAAGTGTCATTATCGTATTTGTCTTATCGAACCATTCCATTGATTAGTGTCATACTGTTTCTTTGATTATTGTTAGTTTTATTGAAATTGTTTAAATGCGATAGGATAGATTCCTTTGTACTCATTATCGCATGTTCCCATTATATTTGGACATAGTTACAAACCTTAGAGTTAAGGTTCATAGACTTTAATAGTTACTTACATATGTGACTGTTTTATTTGGCCTCAATACCCGAGCACATCCATCTATGGGGACCATAGGGCTTCAATTGTGGCACCTTTTGACGTACTCTATTCGTGGCGGAGCGATTAGCCCACGGCGTCTCAACGTAGTTAATGACGTGCTAAGTTGGTGCACTAGTTAGTTATTTAGAGGCGTATGGATCGATCCTAGGAAAAATTACTGTTATTGGTGAATTGGTTAGGTGTGTGTGCCCACACTCCCATATCACATTACTGGTATATTAGGGTAATGTAGATATTGTTACTGTTATTGTTACTGGCTCAAATGGGCATTTCCTTATTGACACGTCTCATTTATTTTCCTCAGAGTTGTATATTTGGGTTTTTTTCTCGTTATCATTACATTGTATTGCTATTGTTCTACCATTACTGAGCAATTTTTGGCTCGGCCATTTTCATTTTTCTTGTGTCTTCTTTATTATTATGACATGTACTTCTGGGAAAAGGGGAAAGAGATCAAGAGAGAGAGCAAAATTGATTAGGGCGAGAAAAGCGGAAGATTTGTTAAAACTTTATTTATTAGAAATCATTACTTCCTTTGAACTTGGCATGTTTTCGTTTAAAACCTGGATTTTTGGATTTTAAGCATTGAATTAAGTATTTTTAGATTGTTGCTATCTCTGTTTACTGTATGAGTGACACGTCAGCCCTATTCGGGTTGGGGTGTTACAATTCATTTGTCGAAGAATCAGATGTTTCACGAAAGAACTAAACACATCAACGTGAGACTTCACTTTGTAAGGGAAGTTGTTCAGTCCAAGGAAGTTGAGGTGGTCAAGGTTGGTACGAAAGACAATGCCGCGATGCTTTTACGAAAGTAGTTCCGGGACCGAAGTTCAAATATGGCATTGAAATCCTTCATGTGAGAGTAATCTAAAGTTGAGAATAAGGTAGAATTAGTTGGCTAATCAATGGCGTGAAGGGCAAGTTGGTCACGTGCAGTGCATGAGGTCAAATGAATTCGAAGCATGCATGGGATATGCACATATGTTTTATTAATTATCTTGTATTCTCAATTTAATTACTTGTTACGTTTCCTAGATGGATAGGGTTTGTTTTTATTATTATTATTAATCTAGATTAGGGTTATCTAGATTGTTCCATCCTCTCCTATATAAAGGGAGAGGAGGTGGGTTATAATCATCCGACTACAAAAGATTAATAATAAGCAAGCATTTTCTTTACTTCTCGGTTCTCATTCATTTGGTTAGTAAAGCCGATTCTTGATATCATATAAATTAAATATTGCATATGTTTGGTGGGAATGTACCCCACTGGTGGAACAACATCTCGAAACTGAGTCGGACACAACATAGGCTCTACACGTGATGGAATCACAAGAAGCACTATAAGCAAAGCCTGTGGAGGAAGTGGTGGTCCTTAAGAGTGTCTCTGAGCAGCAATATTTATGTTACTCGTGATGATTGAGTGATTTACCGAGCCAACAAGAACGATAGGACACGCTGCTCTTCACCTCCGGTCCCTCTTTTATTGGGGATGGAACTGTTACGGCTTAATCTTCTCTCAGTCTCAGTGATTTTTTAATCCCAATTCCCAAATCAATTTAATTACAAAGCTAGAGCAACTTCTGTTGTGATTGGTTAATGGCTTCACCATAAAAACAAACAAATACAATCACCGCTGCCTAACCTGCTCCACCACCATCTCCTCCACGCCGCCTAACCTGCTCCAACACCGTGTGAACTCACATCTCCTCCTCCTCCTCCTCCACCTCTAGCCCGCCGGTCTCCTCCTCCTCCACCTCTCCTCCTCACCCTCGTCGCCTCACCTCCTCCTCCTCACCCTCGCTGCCTCTCCTCCTCATCCCCTCCCTGTAACTCACACCCCGTAACCGTTTGTCGGATGAGGCCGCACTTCTCCTCCGCTACCTCCGCGCCACCACCGTCCTCCGCCACCTCCCTCTTCCTTCCTGATCTTTGGTGCATCGGGCCCCTTCCCAACGGGCCGCCATACCTCTGGTCCGCCGGATTTGATTTTCAAATTGGTACACCCTAGCTTCCCTGGTCCGCCGCCTCTCTTTGGTCCGCCGGTCTCTGACCGTGCTGGTCCGCCGGTGTTTCCTTTTTCTTTCCCTGAAACTTTTGGTCCACCACTTCCCCTGTCACCATTAAATTATCTATTTTGTGTCTCATGTGCAATTTTACAATTATCCGTTACGTTTCTCAACCCTTTATGACATTTTGGTACGCCGGTTTTATACATGGTCCGCCTGTTCCTCTTTTATAGGGGTCGCCGTACCATCGGCCTTCATTTTAGATCGCTAATGTAGTTTTATTGAGGGTTGGCCCTCGGTGATAGCCAACTCTTTGTTAGTATATCGAGGTGTTGCCTTTAGGCACCTTTGGTCTGTTGTCGCGCTTCATCTCGAACCGTGATTCCTTTTTCCTTCCTTTTGTTTTGCTATGGCTAGCGTTCTTTTGCAGCCAGGCGGTTCATGGCTGTGTTCCTTCCAAAGCTTTCACTGTTGTGCGGGTGGTGAAATTGGTGCTAAAGGAATTTCGAGGCTTATCTCGCATATCAAAAGTTTACACCAGTTTAGCGATGATCGTCGTAATGTGTTGCGTGGGGTTATTTCTTCGGACCCTGATGTGTTCATGGCGCTGGAGAATACCTTAAGGAATTTTGGATATTGGATATGTGGGAAAGTGTGTGAAAATCCATGCCCCGAGTCGTGGCTGCCATCACCCCGATTGCGTCACTAGGTTTTTGACGGCTGAGCCCTGCATGGTGAGACACATTATGGGGATCCCGAAACCTGCCACTGTTGTTGAAATGGCTATCACCAATGGTTCGTTTGTTTTGGATGGGGTGCTCCTCGACAGGGTTTCCAAAGTGCGTGTCGCGACTGTCAAAAGCATTCCTCCTAGCTGCCGGTTGGCGTTCTCCCATGCTTTAAAGTCTGCTCTCCTCAGGGTGGTAGCTCAACCCGGGTCTGTTGACACTTGGGTGAGGTTGTTGCTTCTCCCTCGATGTACGTTGCGGGTTTTCAGACCTCAAAGTCGGCAAGAATGCAAGTATGGGAATAGGAAAGCCTTGCAATGCCAACATATAATGACCTCCTTAGCCACCTGGGGAAAGGAGGGTGGTATTGAATTAGTTGTCAAAAGCATTTTCGACAGCGCTAAGGAGGGTGCCGTTGCTCAGCAGTGCGGTTTTATTGATAAAGATAGATCTGCTAGTACGAACATCAATCAGTGTCTGCAGAAGATTGTGGATGGCCACTTCACTGCGGCGGTGAAAGTGCTTTGTTCGCCCGGTGTTGCGCCTTATAATGGAGATACCACACTCACTCTAGACGCCAAGCATCCCCATGTTTCGCCTCCATCCTTGCTGACCGTTGCTTATTCAGAGCCTCCTATGGTGGCGAACGTTGATTGTGTTATGATGTGCATTAAATCGTTTCCTAAAGGGACATCGTGTGGGAGGGATGGCCTGAGGGCACAACACATCCTTGATGCTCTATGTGGGGTGGTGATGAGAGTATATTTTGTAATGCTTTTTATATATTTAATGTATATTTTTATTAGTTATAATATATTAATTCTCATCATATTTCATATGGTTTGTGTCTCATGTGTTTGGAGCTTAAATGTTATAAATCATGGCTTTTGGAGTCACCTTCTAAATACACCAAGTGGGTCTAAAAGATATTGATTTTATTAGGCTTGATGTTTTATGTATTTGATGATCATGAGCTTAAGATAAATATGTCAAAAATATTACTCTTTTATTTGTTGGTTTGATAGCAGGTATCCAAATGGCAGTTAAAGAAAAGTAAAGAACTTATGGGACCCACATCCACTATACATATTTTTACACTCACGTGCATGATGGAATTTGGAGACTTCATATAAGAAATTGATTCAATTCAAGAGGTTGTAAATTAAAATGAGGCATTGGAGCTAGCAAGTCACGTGGGCTTAGTCAAGAATAATTTGGGCCGAAGTAACTAACAAGTAAAGTAGAAGAAAGTTGATCCAATACGTATACGTGTGGTGTAATTTAATGTTTCACGTGGGCCCAACCATATGACTATTTAAAGAGTCGTCACACGTAGGTTTGGGAGATAATTCGATCAGGAGGTTACGGACGGCAGGAGGAAAGAGGCGACAACCTCTTTGGATGTGCACACAATTCGAGTATCTCTGGTTCGAGTGTTCAAGGAAGTGATTGATGACGCATGTCTAGGTCAGAGTGACATCACATGAAAACATGTTCCAGGCAATCTACCTCAAACAGACAACTCACTAAGCCACCAGGCCAACTGGTGACAAACCTTATGACTAGTCGACTGCCAGTCACTAAACCACCAGGCCGACTGGTGACAAACCTTATGACCAGTCGACCTTGACAGGGTCGACTGCCAGTCACTAAGCCACCAGGCCGACTGGTGACAAACCTTATGACCAGTCGACCTTGACAGGGTCGACTGCCAGTCACTAAGCCACCAGGCCGACTGGTGACAAACCTTATGACCAGTCGACCTTGACAGGGTCGACTGCCAGTCACTAAACCACCAAGCCGACTGGTGACAAACCTTATGACTAGTCGACCTTGACATGGTCAACTGCCAGTCACTAAGCCACCAGGCCGACTGGTGACAAACCTTATCACCAGTCGACCTTGACAGGGTCGACTGCCAGTCATTAGTTGACCAGGCCGAATGGTGACCCTCAATACTAAACCAACTTACCTTGGTCGGACCTTACCAGGTCGACTGAATGCACTCGACATGACTAAGCTCTCCAGCCAAGCTAGTCCGAGACGGGTGGGTACAGACCAACGCTCATACACACGGGTCGACGTCCCAAGACTCGACCTGCCAGTACAACTAATGTGATTACACAAAACAGCTACTGTGGTTCTTTGGCACAGTCCAGATGCCATACCTGCAGCATGCTACTTTGGGGACCTGACATTGACAGCACTACGAGACAAAGGTTGAGGGTTATAAATACCCTCAACCACCAGGTAAATTCTCCGAACTCAAGTCACTGCTCTCTCTCTCTTGTTTGATTACTCTTAATCTCTCGAAACGCATACTTATTCTCATGCCCGAGCTTGGTCGCAGGACACCCTGTCCTGCTCCCCAAGAACAACGGCGCTTCTGTTTTGCAGGTTACTAGAAGACCTCAACTGCCGAGTCGAATGGTTACCAGAAGACCTCAAATGTCGAGTCGAATGGTTACCAGGAAGACCTCAACTGCCGAGTCAAATGGTTACCAGAAGACCATAACTGCCGAGTCGAATGGTTACGAGAAGACCTCAACTGCTGAGTCGACTGATCACCAGGAGACCTCAAATGCCGAGTCGACTGATCACCAGAAGACTCATCTTTTCCCCCCTTGTAGTCGAACTGCCTTGATAGCTCGTCCTAGGTCTCTACCTATCCAGTTATCCTTGGTAGCCCGATTCTACATTGGCGCCATCCGCACGGTATTTTTAACGACAATCATGACATATGAGCTGGTACACATCTCTATTCGCTACAAACTCATTACATTTCCGAATCAGGAACTCTTTGTATATGAATATGCCACTTGGTTCAGTCTCCCAACCAATGTACACACTGGTTAGTTACATTGGGTTTAATACCCAAAAAGGGAGATTAAATGCATTTATACATAACTTACAAGTGCTTAGAACATGACTTATTTTTCATTCATGTTATGGGTGGTCTACCGACTCCCCTACATGACCAAATTCAACAATCAGATTTATCTAGACACATCTTCATATTGTTTATAGTACAACACATCTGTTTGCAAAATGCATTATGAAATAAAGAAACAAATGCATGTGATAATTCTAACAGCTACAGTAAGTCTTGGACTCTTTATAGCTGGAGAAGCTTACCAAAGACAGGTTGGCAACTGAGTGTCTATCTTGAAAAGGCTTACGACAAACAACTTTCAAGATGATTAACAACTCTGAAGAACGAACACTGAATGCTGAGGAAGATTTCCTAACACCAGGTGGGAAGGGGACGGCTGATGGCTCATTCGGAGCAGCCGACCCAGATCTCCTGACTCCTACACCTGAGTTGGTAGGCGAAAACTCTCTACATGTCAGACATACGCTGAATGACCATTTGGAAGCAGAGTGACTGGAGAAAATATGTTTACAACTGTCTTACGAAGACGAAAGCCCAAAGTTCAACAACACTATCGCACTCGTCGGCCCGTCTGAGCCGACTCACCATCAAATTTTACAAACCATAGCAGCAACTGTTCCCAGGTCAGCAGTTCTGCTCGCACACTCAGTTCATGACCCCATATGGGCCACAAGGCTACTCCATGCCTTTCTACCCACCATTTCAGTTGCCTTTCCAACCTCCAGGTCTGATACAACCACTAACTTCCGGCACAGGCTCTTGGCCACAGCCCTTTATACACACGACACATATAGTTGTCAGTCTACATTAACAAAATGGATAAGGCTACCTCACGTGCCTCACCATCCGACAAAATTCTGAAAAAACTGAAAAAAGGCTTTAACCATCATACAATCACAGACCCTCGTGGTCAGAATTCCAGGTGGTTGCATCTTGCCGAATGACTTTAGAGTTGCAGGTCGACTTCCGGTTCCAAATGAACTAGTCACCTGAATGTAGAAGAAAACAAGAAGATAGAGTCTGAGCTCTTACCCGAGTGGACGACTCATTCCGGTTCCACCTTTGGATCTGAATGATGCTAAACTACAGCTCTGTGTGAGCTTAAACTACACTTACCAATGGAGCTCCAACCCGAGTGGACGACTCTTTCCGGTTCCACCATCAGATCCGAACGATGATAAATTACAGCTCCGAATGAGCTTCATATATAATTACCGACTGAGCTCTCACACGAGTAGAAGACACGTTCCCAACCAGGCTGCGTATACACCAAGTTACACTTTATTTTCACAACATTCCTGAGATACATTCTCTCTCCAAGATGAAACTACTCTCTTCGAGCTCCCAACTCTAGATGAGACTCCATCTCCAAACTACAATATTATTCCAAACTACAACGTTGTCCAGGTTGAAAACTATTCCGAATGGGCTTCACCCTTGGTTCCGACCGGGCTACTCTCCTACAGTCCTACATGAGATCGGCCAGACGAGCCAATATAACTCGGAACAATGTTTGTCGAGAGCCTATGAGACGTCACAAAAAATAAAAAGCAAACAGATTACTAACTACCATCTTTGATCAGATGCATAAATGTTGAAGCAAATTACACAGAAAGGTGACACATTCCAGTAGGACGAAATACCACGAAAGTCCATGTCTGAGGGGTACAACACCAATCAATTAAATTGGTCTATTACAAACAAAACTCATAAAATCTCTAAGACTAATACATAACAGACCACTCGACTGGTACGATACCAGTCGACTTGGAGGACACAACAGTCGACCAGAAGGAAACCAGTCGACTGAAAATACACGTTAGTCGGCTTCATTAACATCAGCCGACTAAGATAATACACCAGTCGGCATAGGTAGCACCAGTCGACTAAGATGGCACACCAGTCGAAATAGTTAATGTAAGTCGACTGAGATAGCATACCAGCCGACTCGAACAAGATCAGTCGACCTCACAAGCATACATAGAAGAATTGTTACAAGGCGTTGACGAATACCGAAGACATTTATACCACACAATGATCGACTAAGAGGGTCGACTACAACACTTTTCCATTTCAAAACCATTACATGGCAATACAACAAAGAGTCTTCTAACAAGGACAGCTAACAAGGTCGACCAACAACTCGAACCTATTACAAGTCACCTGATAAATGATACATACAAGGGGACGACTCAAGCACTTTGACCATTTATACATCGTAAGATGGTGCTACATCCATCATGCCGACCCTTACACTCGGCGGCGTGGAAAGTAGTCGAGCAGACATCTGGGTCGACTCAAAGATATACTATGCTCATTCATTTACCAGAGCAAACACTTAACGCCAATAAGGAGCACTACTTAGCATCGATCTCATTACTACCATCAAAACCCATCCTACATACGGATATCAAACGAAAGTCCTACAAACGGACATTATAATTCCTTTCTAATCTGAAAGGTGACATTATTATGATTAACTTGTGTCGGTTGGATATTATCCCTCCGAGACACTAATAAGGATCGGCTTATCATTGTTATCAACACAAGCATGATACACATACCACAACCATTTAAATTTCCTTCATGGGTAGACAAGATTGGTCTCCCATTCAGTTAGATCCGAGTCGGCCTCGTGACATTGCTCCGAGCCGACCTCATGACATTACTCACAAGTCGGCCTCGTGACATTGCTCCGAGCCGACCTCATGATCTTACTCCAGATTCGACCTCGTGACCTTGCTCCGAGCTGACCTCACAATGATACAAACTATCTTCTCACACATTTACATGTTCCCACCCAAGATTAGAGGAAGATGGAACATCTATTGGTCATGATGGTCAACTACCACCTACACAGCATCAAACAAACCACTTGAGATGGTTTTTCACATGCCTCACGCAAGCAATCGACCTCTAGCCTCACATTCACTCATGCTGATTGGAAGCCCAACTCACATGATGTGCTACATCATTACATTCTGTCATTTCTATACATGTTAAAAATCAAAGGAAAGACAAGATATACAAGTAATGTAATGATGTATGTCCGAGTCAGAGTGACATCACACGTAATACACACTCTAACCACTCCACCTCAGATAACCAAGTCGACTGCTGACAGGTCGAATGACAAGTCGACCAAGCTAAGGTGGAATGACCAGTCAACTGACCAAGTCGATTGCTGACAGGTCGAATGACCAGTCGACCAAGCTAAGGTCGAATTACAGTCACTGTCACCAATTCAATTATACATAATGCATTCAGCCTTCACGGCTAGCTACGACAATCTACGAATGGAATGCTAAACTCGTTCAACTAACATATGTGGTCACTCGGATCTCTGAACCACCCAGTCTGACACGAACATGCTTCCGTAGAAGACTACACACATAAGAAGACACCCAGAATACTCTGGACTATTTCTCTCTATCGAGCATTACATAAAGACATCAGAACACTCTGAATCAATCTACCCTAAAGAGCACTATAAGAAGATACCCGGACTACCCCGGACCACTCAAGAATTGTACAAGTAGACGACATGCTGGGCAACAAATAAGTCCCACTACTAATCAACGAAGGTATAAATTTCCTTTGGAAAATTTTATCTATCTTTAACGCCAGTCACTCTTGGCCTAAACGCGACTATATAGTTGCACAAGTCGACTGGCTAATATCGACTTAACTATAATAACAGTCCGTTCCAATACATGATTTTCAGACTCGGGTCGGCCATATTCAGCTGTTTCAGCCTTGGCATACCAACCTAGCTAATATCATTGCATGCCCACGGGCATGCATGACTGTAACCACTCGGGGATAGAGTCTACATAGGCCAGCCACTTTCGGCAATGACAGGGCGACTCCTATCACTTAGGTCACAGTAGTCGTACGATGGTTATCCGTACCGGGCTACACAGGAAAACACATAATCGTTCATTCCTCACAGCTCTATATTAGTGGGTGACTAGCAGAAGGCCAAGTCACCTCGATCGAGCAGTTAACACTCGACCCAAGAGGCACTCGGCACAAGTCTGGACCACATAGACCGAAAGACTACGGTCGAACCTAGGTATAAACGCGCACTCATATATTTTCTATCGATCATATCTTTCGGACCGTACATCCGAACGTTATGGTTCCTGGTCTCGACCAAACCACTCAGCCTTTACGGCTTACATAGTGGTGTTCAGTCAATGACTGACCCACTCGGCCTGTATGGCCTACATTATGATTCTTGGTCTCGACCAAACCACTTAGCCCTTTACGGCTTACATAGTGGTGTTCAGTCAATGACTTACCCACTCGGCCTGTATGGCCTATATTGTGGTTCTCGGTCTCGACCAAACCATTTAGCCTTTATGGCTTACATCATGGTCAGTCACTAACAGACCCACTCGGCATGTATGGCAAGTCGACTGATGACAGCTCGAGTGACCAGTCGACCAAGCTAAGGTCGACTGACAGTCACAAGCACCAAGTCGACACATGACAGGTCGAGTGACCAGTCGACCAAACTAAGGCCGACTGACAGTCACAAGCACCAAGTCGACTGGTGACAGGCCGACTGAGAGTCACAAGCTAAGGCCGAATGACAGTCACAAGCACCAAGTCGACTGGTGTGATGCCTTTACGACCTATGTCGTAATGTTCGGCCGCTGAGCGAACCATTCAGCCCTCACGGCTTACATAGTGGTCCTCGGTCATCGACGGAACCACTCAGCCTCTCACGGCTTATACAAAGTGTGTCCTTGGTTACTCACATTCCATTAGAAAACTTACATGTGGTTCTTAGTCACTGACCTGACCACACAACTTACACAAGGTGCCTCGGCTATTAGTCGAACCATACAAACTATGCCGACTTAGATAGTGACCTCCGAGTTGGCATCATGACTTTCGAGTCAGCTTCACGACCTCCGAGTCGGCCTCATTGGTCTTCCCCATAGATCGACCCATACATTGTGGTGCTGGGTCATCGATCGAACCACTCAGCCTTTACGGCTTACATAGTGGTGCTCAGTCACTGACTGACCCACTAGACCTTGAGGGCCTACATCGTGGTCGGTCACAAACCAAACTACTCAGCCTTTATGGCTTACACAGTGGTGTTCAGTTACTAACTGACCCATTCGGCCTTTATGGCCTACATAGTGGTCGGTCACAACCCGAACTACTCAGCCTTTATAGCTTACGTAACAAAATTCCAAACACGACTTGGAACTATTGGTGAATTACTACAGAAGTCGACTTGTTCGACATCACTACAGGATAACCGACCCTTAAAGTCGGTCCTACTTTAACATCAATGACACGTATCAGTCGCATGATCGACTACAACCCGTACAACGCACAATTCTAGAAACATACAATGGGAATACATACAACAAATTCCAAGACACAACACAACAATAACTACAAAAGATTTCCATTTCAGACAATCAAAGTCGATTACAATGCATACCCGAAAGGCCAAGGAAACCAACAAGTAAAACACAAACAAAGAAAGCTAACTAAGCTTTCGGCTGAACAACAGCCGAGTCCGACCCCCCGGAGTAGCCAGCCAGATATCTCTTGGTCTGGTCGCTCAAAAATCATCCATTGTTTTGTTGGTACAGCCAGCCAAAGCATCCAAATATGGATAGGTCACCTTCGAATAGCTCTCAGCAGAAGACTGCTATTTGGCCTTAGAGTTTGGCTTGTAATACCGACTAGCCTCTTCCGGCTTCCCCAAGGGGGCCTGGTCATACCCAGCTACATAACCAAGATATGCACCATGTGCCATCACAACACTTTGCAACTTGCCGAATGGCTCTCGGAACTCAACACTTTTTGTCAGTTGGTCAAAAACGTAATGGAAACCATCCTCAATAAGCCACTGTCGGTCATCGCCATACGTCTTGGAGCGAGCAAGAGCTCCATTATAAAGAGCCTCGACCCTACTTATGTCGAGCTTCAACTCAGCAATCTCCGCATCAAAACGATGGGAGTAAATCTCCCGGGCCTTACACAAGTCAGCGACCGACTACTTCAACGAAGCATTCGTCTTCTCGACAGCTTCCTTCTCGGCCCTCACTTTCTCCAGCTCTTCCTTCAAACTTGACACAGCCTCAAGATCAACATGCCGGGCTTTCAGAGACTTTAACTCTTTCTTCAGGGTAGCCAAGTCATCTTCCCAAGCATCGAGCTTAAGTCTTGCTTCGTTCAGATCCCTCTCCAGTCGGGCATTCCGGCTAATCATATTCACCCCGGCGGTATAAGCCCGGGTCAACTTAAAGTAGGCTTTACGCCTAGCTTCAGTATTTTTTTCTTTCTTTAGTTCAATCACTTCACCCGGAGGGATGGACAAACGAGCAAAGTCACAGCACAAAGAAACAATGTCCAACCGAGACTTATTCTTTAGCTGCCAGCCGGGATTGAACATACGACTAGCAGCCTCATGGCTCAACTCTCGGCAAGGAAATACATCAGATCATCCTCCGCACCATGAACATAATCCAACAGGGGCCCAGTCGTCTTGAACACCCCCTTGAAAACTAGGCCAACTTCAGGTCGACCCTCCGAACAAGTCAAAGTATCAACATCGAAAGCATGCCCTTCCTGCAAATCACATAGAAACTTGTAATAGCTGTCATTCAGCCTCTGACAAATCAAAGGGAGAGAGGTAAAACTCACAGTGGTCGAGATATCAACCACATTCTTCACCTTGGCAACATCGTTGTTACCCGCCCCTGACCAACCCTACATCTCAGAGGAATCACTACCCTCATTCGCCAACTCGCGCTCACCCCCAGGGTCAGCAGTCGGAGACTCTGACTCGCCCTTAGGTCCTTTCGACCTTTAGTTTCGGATGGGCGATGAAATTGCCTGTTTAGCCAGATGCTTCACATACAACGGCCTCTCCTCCTTACCACTTTTCTCTACTTTCTAACTCTTCTCATAAGTTTTTTCTCTTTCGACTCTTCTTCTTCTCCTTCTTGGGGTCCTTTTCCTCCTGGATGACTAACCCATTACCTGCACCACCCATTGCATACCTAGTTATGAATTGAACACCATCTTCAATGGTAAAAATCCTCAAAACGATGTCTCCCTGTCCTCTCAAACAGGGTGCTTTTCATCCTCACCAAGGGGTTTGCTCCCCTGCACAACACCCTCGGCATCATCCAAGCTAATGAAGGATAGAAGGTCCATGTCTATAAAAAAGCAAAGCAAAAACAACATAAGCACATGATTTAGCAGTCAACGCAATCGGATTGAAAGAACGATAAGGCATTACCCCGACCATCATAGATAAAGGTTGGATTTCGTTTAACAGATAACCAATTCCGACTCAAGCCGGTCAATACTAATACCCTATCGGGAAATGGCTTCAACGAAATCTGGAGCTTTACCAGCTTATTTACAATATTTGGATCGAACCTTTCCTTCCGAGCCTTACATGGCTTCGACGGAGGCTTGGTAGGTTTCCATGTAATTACTACATCCAAACTCTTCTCCGAAACCCAAAAGAACTTATCTTTGAAGACTTTCACTTCACTCGTCACCCGAGACAAATAACAAGGACTCACAGTACCGTCCTCATACTTAACTCGGCGCTGATCCATAGTGAACCAATCTCCTAGCCGATTCATCGTAAAAAAAACTGATGGAGCATACCCAAGGTGGGCTCCTTACATACTCCCCTACATGCCACTTCAAAATGTGTTATTCTCAAAATTGCTAAGGGATACAACTGGCAAAACCAGTACTCGGTTCCGATGGCAAACTAAAAGCATTCAATCGAAAGACGAAGACAACATTTTTACTCCGAGTCCGATAATAGTGTCCAGACCACTATACATCGGACTGGGGGGCTGATGACGTATGTCTAGGTCAGAGTGACATCACATGAACACATGTTCCAGGCACTCTACCTCAAACAGAGAACTCACTAAGCCACCAGGCTGACTGGTGACAAACCTTATGACCAGTCGACCTTGACAGGGTCGACTGCCAGTCACTAAGCCACCAGGCCGACTGGTGACAAACCTTATGACCAGTCGACCTTGACAGGGTCGACTGCCAGTCACTAACCCACCAGGCCGACTGGTGATAAACCTTATGACCAGTCGACCTTGACAGGGTCGACTGCCAGTCACTAAGCCACCAGGCTGACTGGTGACTATGACCAGTCGACCTTGACAGGGTCTACTGCCAGTCACTAAGCCAATAGGCCGACTGGTGACAAACCTTATGACTAGTCGACCTTGACAGGGTCGACTGCCAGTCACTAAACCACCAGGCCGACTGGTGACAAACCTTATGACCACCACTTCCCCTGTCACCATTAGATTATCTATATTGTGTCTCATGTGCAATTTTACAACTACCCGTTACGTTTCTCAACCCTTTATGACATTTTGGTACGCCGGTTTTATACATGGTCCGCCAGTTCCTCTTTTATAGGGGTCGCCGTACATCGGCCTTCATTTTAGATCGCTAATATAGTTTAATTGAGGGTTGGCCCTCGGTGATAGCCAACTCTTTGTTGGTCTATCGAGGTGTTGCCTTTAGGAACCTTTGGTCTGTTTCGCGCTTCATCTCGAACCGTGATTCCTTTTTCCTTCATTTTGTTTTGCTATGGCTAGCGTCCTTTTGCAGCCAGGCGGTTCATGGCTGTGTTCCTTCCAAAGCTTTCACTGTTGTGTAGATGGTGAAATTGGTGCTAAAGGAATTTCGAGGCTTATCTCGCATATCAAAAGTTTGCACCTGTTTAGCGATGGTCGTCGTAATGTGTTGCGTTGGGTTATTTCTTCGGACCCTGATGTGTTCATGGCGCTGGAGAATACCTTAAGGAATTTTGGATATTGGATATGTGGGAAAGTGTGTGAAAATCCATGCCCCGAGTCGTGGCTGCCATCACCCCGATGGCGTCACTAGGTTTTTGACGGCTGAGCCCTGCATGGTGAGACACATTATGGGGATCCCAAAACCTGCCACTGTTGTTGAAATGGCTATCACCAATGGTTCGTTTGTTTTGGATGGGGTGCTCCTCGACAGGGTTTCCAAAGTGCGTGTCGCGACTGTCAAAAGCATTCCTCCTAGCTGCCGGTTGGCGTTCTCCCATGCTTTAAAGTCTGCTCTCCTCAGGGTGGTAGCTCAACCCGGGTCTGTTGACACTTGGGTGAGGTTGTTGCTTCTCCCTCGATGTACGTTGCGGGTTTTCAGACCTCAAAGTCGGCAAGAATGCAAGTATGGGAATAGGAAAGCCTTGCAATGCCAACATATAATGACCTCCTTAGCCACCTGGGGAAAGGAGGGTGGTATTGAATTAGTTGTCAAAAGCATTTTCGACAGCGCTAAGGAGGGTGCCGTTGCTCAGCAGTGTGGTTTTACTGATAAAGATACATCTGCTAGTACGAACATCAATCAGTGTCTGCGGAAGATTGTGGATGGCCACTTCAGTGCGGTGGTGAAAGTGCTTTGTTCGTCCGGTGGTGCGCCTTATAATGGAGATACCACACTCGCTCTAGACGCCAAGCATCCCCATGTTTCGCCTCCATCCTTGCCGATCGTTGCTTATTCAGAGCCTCCTATGGTGGCGAACGTTGATTGTGTTATGGGGTGCATTAAATCGTTTCCTAAAGGGACATCGTGTGGGAGGGATGGCCTGAGGGCACAACACATCCTTGATGCTCTATGTGGGGAGGTGATGAGAGTATATTTTGTAACGCTTTTTATATATTTAATTCTATATTTTTATTAGTTATAATATATTAATTCTCATCATATTTCATATGGTTTGTGTCTCATGTGTTTGGAGCTTAAATGTTATAAATCATGGCTTTTGGAGTGGTATAAAAGTGCATTTCATATTATATTAATCACCTTCTAAATACACCAAGTGGGTCTAAAAGATATTGATTTGATTAGGCTTGATGTTTTATGTATTTGATGATCATGAGCTTAAGATAAATATGTCAAAAATATTACTCTTTTATTTGTTGGTTTGATAGCAGGTATCCAAATGGAAGTTAAATAAAAGTAAAGAACTTATGGGACCCACATCCACTATACATATTTTTACACTCACGTGCATGATGGAAGTTGGAGACTTCATATAAGAAATTGATTCAATTCAAGAGGTTGTAAATTAAAATGAGGCATTGGAGCTAGAAAGTCACGTGGGCTTAGTCAAGAATAATTTGGTCCGAACTAACTAACAAGTAAAGTATTAGAAAGTTGATCCAATACGTATACGTGTGGTGTAATTTAATGTTTCACGTGGGCCCAACCATTTGACTATTTAAAGGGTCGTGACATGTAGGTTTGGGGGAAAATTCGACCACGAGGTTACGGACGGCAGGAGGAAAGAGGCGACAGCCTCTTTGCATGTGCACGCAATTCGAGTATCGCTGGTTCGAGTGTTCAAGGAAGTGATTGATGACGTATGTCTAGGTCAGAGTGACATCACATGAACACATGTTCCAGGCACTCTACCTCAAACAGAGAACTCACTAAGCCACCAGGCTGACTGGTGACAAACCTTATGACCAGTCGACCTTGACCGGGTCGACTGCCAGTCACTAAGCCACCAGGCCGACTGGTGACAAACCTTATAACTAGTCGAATGCCAGTCACTAAACCACCAGGCCGACTGGTGACAAACCTTATGACCAGTCGACCTTGACAAGGTCGACTGCCAGTCACTAAGCCACCAGGCTGACTGGTGACAAACCTTATGACCAGTCGACCTTGACAGGGTTGACTGCCAGTCACTAAGCCACCAGGCCGACTGGTGACAAACCATATGACCAGTCGACCTTGACAGGGTCGACTGCCAGTCACTAAACCACTAGGCCGACTGGTGACAAACCTTATGACCAGTCGACCTTGACAGGGTCAACTGCTAGTCACTAAGCCACCAGGCCGACTGGTGACAAACCTTATCACTAGTCGACCTTGACAGGGTCGACTGCCAATCATTAGTTCACCAGGCCGACTGGTGACCCTCAATACTAAACCAACTTACCTTGGTCGGACCTTACCAGGTCGACTGAATGCACTCGACATGACTAAGCTCTCCAGCCAAGCTAGTCCGAGACGGGTAGGTACAGACCAACGCTCATACACACGGGTCGGCGTCCCAAGACTCGACCTACCACTACAACCAATGTGATTACCCAAAACAGCTTCTGTGGTTATTTGACACAGTCCAGATGCCAGACCTGCAGCATGCTACTTTGGGGACCTGACATTGACAGCACTACGAGACAAAGGTTGAGGGTTATAAATACCCTCAACCACCAGGTAAATTCTCAGAACTCAAGTCACTGCTCTCTCTCTCGTTTGATTACTCTTAATCTCTCGAAATGCATACTTATTCTCACGCCCGAGCTTGGTCGCAGGACACCCTGTCCTGCTCCCTAAGAACAACAGCGCTTCTGTTTTGCAAGTTACCAGGAGACCTCAACTGCCGAGTTGAATGGTTACCAGAAGACCTCAACTGCCGAGTCGAATGGTTACCAGAAGACCTCAACTGCCGAGTCGATGGTTACAAGAAGACCTCAACTGCCGAGTCGAATGGTTACCAGAAGACCTCAACTGCTGAGTCGACTGATCACCAGGAGACCTCAAATGCCGAGTCGACTGATCACTAGAAGACTTATCTTTTCCCCCTTGTAGTCGAACTGCCTTGATAGCTCGTCCTAGGTCTCTACCTATCCAGTTATCCTTGGTAGCCCGATTCTACAGTGATCAAGTTGGGTTTGTTTTTATTCAGTTTATTATCAATTTTTATCGGTGTGATTGAATATTTAGTTGATTATTTAACGATGAGTCATATAGTGACAGTGTTTTCTCTATTCGTTATGATAAGCTAAATCTTTTGCAGTTTCCTCCAGATGGATGGTTCATATAGGTTTTACACTTAATTCAGTTTGGTTTATGTATTGGATCTTATTTTATATGTGATGACAAGCATTTAAATTTGATTGATGCATTAGTTAATTTAATCCTCTCTTTACAATTACGTTCGGTTAATGACAAAACCTAGAGTGGGTTGGGTGACTAAAGGGGGTTGAATTGACACTTATAAATTAGGTGATTGACATGGTTTGATGACAAAAATCTGTTTTGATTACAACTTTAACTAATTTCCAGAACTATGTTTATGTGGTTCCCAATTAATTAACTGAATTTTGTGTTAACCTAGAACCTGAAACCAGGAGGGGCTGCCTTATTTTTATTTTTAATCAAATCAAGTTGAATTTCAATTTTAAATTAAGTTTAGTATTAATAATCAAACAAACCTGCAAATCTAACCACATGCTCCTCGTGGATTCGACACCCGACTTACCCTGTCTATAGGTAAAGTTAGGTTAATTTTTGCATGATCCCAACGACAGGTCATCAAATTGGCACCGTTGCCGGGGAATCGTGCGCTTATTTGTTAGTTGATTTAGCTGTTTTAGTTTTCCAAAAACTTTCAAAAATACAAAAATAGTGTTTTATTCTTTTTCTCTGCATTTTAATCTGCTATAAAAAAATTTAATTAAAAATTCGGAATTTTTACCTGCATCGTGTCGCGAGCCATTCTTCAGTTCCCTCGCGCCACGATAGGATCGATTTGGACAGAAAGTTTTTGCAATTTTTGGCTCCCCAACTTTGTGTTTCGTTGCTTCTAACGTGTTCCTTGCAACCTCTAGAGCAGTGCTACGTGACCCGTTTGATTTGTTTTGACTGTTTTGCAGGTTTGTGCAAGTTTTATGCATACTAGGTACTCACAAAAGCACTCACCGCTGATCTACAATCCAGAAATTGAACGAACAGCTCGGCAGAACCGAGCAGAGCAAAGAAGCAGAAGAGACATGTAGAACCAACCCCAGCCCATCCCACCACAAAATGACCCAAATCCGCAAGAACCGCAAGCTTAACCACAGAATCCACAAAACCCACTTCCACATCCAGATGAACAACCTTTCCAACGACGACCATACCCAGACCCTGATCACCATCCCGAAGACCACCCAAGATCACACCATTCCTCCCAACCATCCCACCATGAGGCGGAAGATCTCCGCTATCATGGAAGACAACCAATCCCTCCACAAAAACCACTTGTATTCCGTCAAGCTCCACAACAACCCCCACCACAACAATTTTACCATGCCAACCAGGCCAACATTTGGCAAACCCAATGTTCGATCAACAAAGGTACGGGTATGGAGCTGCAGGCAATGGGGGTCAACAAGATTGGAAGCAACAGGAAGAGCAATGGGATCAAGAGTGGTACGAACCTGATGAAGACAATGGGTATCAATACAGAGGTTAACCGGAAGTTCCAGCTAACCCACGACGACAACAACCTCCGGTTAACCCTCAACCAGTGCGTCAGAATCAACCTCAAAGGGGTGTACCTCATGTTCCTAACAATCAAGGAAGAAATCAGACTCATATGGAAGGAGGAGTTCCGAGGATAGTGACACCAGCTCGAGCTCAAGGAGTTGAGAGCCATTTCAAGCCTATCATTATGCCGAGTTCGTCAGTAGTTGTAACTCCGGTCTCTCAGAACAATAGGACATCTGAAGTGAAACTTCAATACTTGGGGTTTTTTCCTAAATTTTATGGAAAGAGGACGGAGGAACCATACATAAATATAAAATCTTTTGAATCTACTTGCAGCACAATCGGGGCAACAGGTTTTACAACAGACAATGTTAAACTGATGATGTTTTCTTTTACACTCAAGGATCGAGCCCGCCGGTGGTTTGATAGTCTACCCGCCGCAAGCATCCATACATGGGCGGAGTTGCAAGAAGCATTCTTAGACGAGTATTATCCCATGAGTAAGACCAGTGAGGGTATAGCAGCTATAAGAGGTTTTCAGCAATCAACAGGGGAGCCTTTTCACGAAGCCTTTACTAGATTTAAAGAACTTTTACGTATATGTCCTCATCATGGTTTTGAAATGTGGGATCTAATTCATTGTTTTTATGATGGTTTGTTGCAGGATGATGCTCGGGATTTACTTTCAATAAGCAATGGAACGTTTCTCACAAATCCTGAGGCGGATGATTGGGCTCACATGGAGCGTATGTCTACAACATCAAGGAGACATGCCCAATCAGCTAGAAGACCAAAAGCAGCACTAAAGGCGGTGGATTATAGTGCGGAAGAGAAATATGAGAGTTTGGAAAAGAAGTGTGCCTTGTTAGAGAAACAATTAACTCAACTCAAGGTCGAAGGTGGAAGTGGGGAAGCGAAAGCGGCATCAACATTCGTGATGTGCGCAACATGTGGAGAATTGGGACATTATGCGAATCATTGTCCTACTTTAGGTAGCGGGCAGGAGGATGTGAGCTATGTTCAAGGGAAACCGTTTGATTTCAACTCCAATACCTACCATCCGAATATGCGAAATCATACAAACTTCAGGTATGGTAATGCAAATAATCAATTGAATCCTGAATTTCAAGGTTCTTATGTGTAGGGTGGAGGACAGCAGTACCAACAATCCTAAAATCTCCAAGGGAACAATTCGGGAGGCTACCAACGGAATAATTACAACCAAGGTGGAAGTCAGCAACAAAGGAATACTCAATAGCAATAACCAAATCAAGAAGCTAGGATTAGTGCGCAACTTGCAGCAATGATGGAAGCAATTAAGGGAATGGATAGGAAGCATGAGGACGCGCTCAAGGAGTTGCGGGAGTTCAAGAAGGAAACTGAGATCAGAAACAAATCGGTGGATGCGTTGGAGAGGCAAGTCGGCCAACTAGCCGATCAGTTATCACGACGAGACCATGGTAAGTTACCCAGCGACACGAATCTCAACCCGCAACATCAGACGTCCAGTTCAAATAATTCTAGACATGTGCCGATCAACAAAGTCACCACGTTACGGTTAGGTAAGTCAGTAGATAATAAGGTGGGGACATCTCCAACGCAAGTTGATGGGGTGGTTGAGGATTGGGTAAGTGATGATGAAGAGAAAATTCTTGAGAATGAAGAACCGGTCAAAAACGAACCTTTTTGCCCTAAGATTAAAAAACGTGTCACTTTTCAAAAATCAAAAAATAGGGTAATGGGTGAGAGTCAAAAAGAAGCAAAGGAAGAGGGTGTGGAGGTTAATACCATCCCTTTTCCTAAAGCATTAATTGAACCGGGAAAACAAAAAGAGTTGGGAAAAAGGGGGCCGCATCAAGAGGAAATGTGGGATTTGTTTAAACAAGTAAAAGTTAATTTACCCCTTTTGGATGCAATTAAACAAATTCCGGCCTATGCGAAGTACCTGAAAGAATTGTGCACGCAAAAGCGTAATTACAAAATCCCAAAACGACTTGATGCAAATTAGAAGTGAGTGCCATTATTTCAGGTATTTTGCCTCAGAAGTTGCAAGATCCAGGGGCACCAATGATTTCCATTCAAGTTGGTGATTTTCAAATGACCCGTGCCCTATTGGATCTTGGAGCTAGTGTCAGTATATTATCGGGGAGCTTGTACGATTAATACGATTTCGGACCATTGAAAAAAGCCAACACTACGGTGATTTTGGCTGACTTGACCCCGAAGCTGCCCCGGGGAGTGTTAACGGATGTCATTGTCAACGTTGATGAGTTTTTCTATCCTGTAGACTTTTTTGTTTTAGATTACGTGTCAGTCGAAAAGGATTCTCAATCAACGGTAATTTTGGGTCGGCCATTTTTAGCCACAATCCATGCACAAACTGATTGTAAACTGGGCATCGTTGACATGACATTCGGTAATAGAAAGATAAGATTGAGTATTTTTGGCAATGTAACTGACCCTCGGGAAGACGACGAATGCTTTCGAGCGGACGTTGTTGATGGAACTGTCTCTCCTTATTTTGCTTGAAATGAGGAAGATGGAACCACCGAGGAGTGTGCTATTTTTGGCAGGGAACATGCATGTGTAGTGAAGGAGATGGAAGAAGAAGAAGAGAGACATGAGCTGTTAGCTGTTCAGGAGCGAAGACCGCCTTGGGCTTATCATGTGGAGAGTTTTCCGGACCACATCGATTCGAAATTGCAACCATCACTTGAATCACCTCCTAATTTAGAATTAAAAGAATTACCAAAACATTTGAAATATGCTTTTGTTGGTGATAATAACAAACTTCCAGTTATCATTGCTGCAGGTTTATCTGAAGAGCAGGAAAGTGCGTTGATGAAGGTTTTGGCTGAGAGGAGAGCAGCGATAGGATGGACGATCGCTGATTTGAATGGCATCAGTCCCTCCATTGTGATGCACAAGATAATCACCGAAGAGGGAGCAAAACCGGCAAGAGATGCATAGAGAAGATTGAACCCCAACATGCGAGAAGTTGTCAAGAAGGAGGTTCTCAAGTGGTTGGACGCGGGCATCATATACCCGATTTCAGATAGTGCATGGGTAAGTCCAACACAAACGGTCCCGAAGAAAGCAGGCATTCAGATCATCAGAAACGAAAAAGGTGAGGAAATAGCCACCCGGCCTGTAACTGGGTGGAGAATTTACATTGATTATAGGAAATTGAACACCGCGACTTCTAAGGACCATTTTCCGTTGCCCTTTATCGATCAAATCATTGAGAAATTGTCTGGTCAGGTATATTATTGTTTTCTAGACGGTTACTCGGGGTACAACCAAATAGCCATCCACCCTGAGGACCAACAAAAGACCACTTTCACATGCCCTTATGGTACTTTTGCTTTTAGGAGAATGCCATTTGGGGTGTGCAATGCCCCGGCAACTTTTCAAAGATGTATGATGGCAATTTTTTCTGACATGGTCGGGAATTCTTTGGAAATTTTTATGGACGATCTTTCAATTTTTGGCACATCTTTTGAAGCTTTTTTAGATCAATTGACCAAGGTTTTGGATAGATGCATTGAAACTAATTTGGTTTTGAGTTGGGAGAAGAGTCACTTTATGGTCAGAGAGGGTATTGTTTTGGGCCATGTTTTTGTCGATTCGGGGGATGGAAGTGGACCGGGCAGAAATTAAAGTTATCTCGACTTTGCCACCCCCGACCAATGTTAAGGGAGTAAGGGCTTTTCTGGGGCACACCGGTTTCTATAGGAGGTTTATCAAAGATTTCAGTAAAATTACAAAACCTCTTTGCAAATTGTTGCTTAAAGATGAACCATTTGATTTTAATGATGAGTGTCTAAATGCTTTTAACACTTTGAAAAATAATTTAATTGCAAGCACCCGATTGGTCACGTCCTTTTGAAATAATGTGTGATGCGAGTGATTTCGCGATCGGGGCAGTTTTGGGTCAACAGGTAGACAAGAAACCGGTGGTAATTTATTATGCAAGTAAAACTCTAGATGGGGCACAATTGAATTACACTACTACTGAAAAAGAGTTGCTTGCAGTTGTTTTTGCTCTTGATAAATTCAGGTCTTACATTTGGGGGAGCAAGGTGATTATGTATTCAGACCACAGCGCAGTCAGATATTTGATGGAGAGAAAGGACGCTAAACCGAGGCTGATTCAGTGGATTCTGTTGCTGCAAGAATTCAACCTAGAGATTCGTGACAAGAAAGGGACAGAGAACGTGGTAGCAGATCACCTGTCTAGACTGCCACACATTGAAGATGGAGATAGCATGGGGATCAATGAGACATTCCCTGATGAGCATTTACTTTCTGTTTCTACACTACCTTGGTATGCTCATATTGTTAATTTTTTGGCTGCAGGTACATTACCAGATCATTGGACATCCAGGCAGAAGATGCAGTTTAAGGCTCAAGTGAGACAATATGTGTGGGACGAGCCAGATTTGTTCAAGATAGTCCCGATCAGATCATTCGAATATGTGTACCAAGTGAAGAAGTGCCGAGTATCTTGAGTCTGCTCCACGAATCAGCGTGTGGAGGACACTTCAGTGGTCAGAAAACGGGACGTCGGGTATTATCATCAGGTTTATATTGGCCAACGGTTTTTAAAGATGCTCATGAGTTTGCAAGGCCCTGTAATCGGTGTCAACAAATGGGAAGTATCTCAAAGCGTAATGAAATGCCCATGCAACCGATTTTGATAGTGGATTTGTTTGATGTTTGGGGGATCGATTTCATGGGGCCATTTCCAAATTCCCATGGGTTTGCTTATATTCTGGTAGCCGTTGATTACGTATCGAAGTGGGTGGAAGCAATCGCAACCTAGACCAATGACAGCAAGGTGGTATGTAAGTTTGTTCAGTCGAATATTTTTGTGAGGTTTGGGGTTCCCCGGGTGATTATCAGTGATGGGGGATCACACTTTAAGAATTTTTGGTTTAGCAAGCTTCTCAAGCGATATGGAGTAGACCACAGAATTGCAACACCTTATCACCCGCAAACGAGCGGTCAAGTTGAAGTGTCAAACAGGCAGGTCAAAGAGATTTTACAGAAAACAATGCGACCCAACCGAAAGGATTGGGCAATCAAGTTGGATGACGCTTTATGGGCGTATCGCACGACATACAAGACGCTTATTGGGATGACTCCGTATAGGTTGGTTTACGGTAAAGGATGTCATCTACCAGTGGAGATTGCTCATCGAGCATATTGGGCGATCAAAGAATTGAATGTGGATTATGATGAAGCGAGAAGACAAAGGAAGTTGAATTTGTGTGAATTGGAGGAGTTGCGGGCTGAAGCGTATGATTCCGCATCGGCCTACAAAGAAAGAATGAAGAAATACCATGGTGCGAAGTTGAGGTTGACGGAGTTCAAGCCGGGACAAAAAGTGTGGTTATTTAATTCTCGATTGAAGTTGTTTCCCGATAAGTTGAAGACTAAATGGACGGGTCCGTATGTGGTGATTAGAGTGGGAGAGTATGGTAATGTGGAGATTGAATATCTTGACAATCATTTGAGGCAAGTTGTGAATGGACATCGCTTAAAGCCTTATGTGGATTCTGCAGATATTCATGGGAAGGTGGATAAAGATGATTACTTTCTAGCACCTCCGTATACACATCCGGGCTTCGAGAAAGCGTGAAGAGTAGTACCGTCTGGCTGAAGACGTTAAAGTTAGCACTAAACGAGAGGCAACCCGGATTTTGTTTCGTTTTGTTTATTTTTTTTTTGTTTTCGTGATTTTCTTTTTATTAGTTGAAATTTTAAAAAGTTCGAGAGTCAAGGAGAAACCAAGGACAACAGAGACATTCCAGGTATGTTCAGGATAGCTTTACTCAGAAACATAAGTGTCGGTGGTGGTGCGAAAGAAAACGCACAAAAGTGGTCAAATACTTCACAAATTGAAAAAATTGTCTGCCATTGTAGCTCAGGTCGTGGCGCGAGGGTTGAGTATTTCTCCTCGCGCCACGACGCGTTTCTTTACCGTATAGAGAAATCCAAATTAGGGATCGTGGCGCGACAGTTTCCCATAAGAAACCTCGCGGCACGATCCGTGTCAAAAATTTTGAAAAAAAAATAACCTTTAAACGGGTTTCGGTCATTTGACCTAAACATCACCCCCACCACCGTTCTCCACCATCATCCACCAAGAAACCCCCACATCCACATCAACACTATTCACCACACCGCCGTCCACCACCGCGACCGCCGGCATCGCCACCACCACACAGCACCGGTGCGTCGCATCATCATCATCGGCACTCATCACCACCGGAGTTTCTGTCGCGTTCACCACCGCCACCGAACACCGTCTCTTTGATTTTACTCGATTTTCAACTGCTACCTGGTAGGTTCATTTTTTTTCGAGACTCGTTGTTCGTTTGAAATTTTAGGTAGGTTAGAGTTAGTTAAGTTTTTGTAGTTTGGCGTAAATTCGTGAAAACTTGGTGAGAATTAGGTTCGGAATGACTGGGAAGGTGTTGTTATATGCTCGGGAGTGCAGGTTTTAGTTTGGGATTGAATGAAAGGGGCCGGGAAATTTACCATCGGATTAGGGATCGTGTCGCGAGCCCCTTCTCGTGACCCTCGCGCCACGATCTGGCTATGAAATTAGGGTTTCAAGTTTTATTTGGGCGTCGTGTCGCGAGGGCTGAGGATTCCTCCTCGCGGAACGATGCGGCCCCTGTTTTGAACAAATTTGATTGATTAGTGAATTTTGGGCCGTGATCTGTGATTATTGTTATTCTGTGTTCCTAATAGTTGTGTTGCAGAGATGGCTTAGCGTCCGCCAGGTCGAGGAGCACGAGGGCCGCCTAAGCGGCCGCGCGGAGAGCCGAGTGAGCCGGTGGTCATTCAGAGGCGAGCGAGGACGATCGACTATCGTCACGAGGAGGTGTTGCCTGAACATGCTGCTGATCCTATTCCGGAGGACGAGAGAGTGTTAGGAGAGCACACGTTGCTACAGTTTGTTGAGGGGACGCCCGAGTACACGCAGTGCGAGAGGTTGTTAGATATTGAGTTGTTGCAGTGTAGGACATTCAATTGGGGTTTGCTAGATACATTAGGCGGGAGGCAGAGGATTGAGGCTTGGTTGACGCCTAGATGGAGGCAGGTGTTGGCATGTGGAGATAGGCAGTATAGGGAGCTGACATCGGAGTTCCATTCTACGTTCTGATTGGATTCTGGTCGTTTTTCTGAGTTGTACGCAGTTTCATTCTCGTTAGGACGACAGGTGTATGAGTTGAGTATTCAGCAGTTTGCAGTGGCTACAGGGTTTTATACTCAGGCTGAGGTGGAGTCGCCGGCCTTTGAGTCAGCATCGAGAGGTTACTTCCAGAGACTGCATCCCCAGGGCATTACTGATGGTCAGATAGCGACATTTCGGAGGACGATCGCCGATTGTGATTACGCTGCGTCTGTACCGGCATCACTTATCCGGGATCCTGTTATTCGTTATCTGCACAGGATTATTGCATGCACACTTGTCGGACTTAAGTCTGGGGCCGACAAGTGTAACCGATTGGATCTGGTTTGCATGCGGGCGATTATGGGGCCACATGACCTCAAACTTGCTTATGTGATGTTATTATCTTTTCAGAGGATTCGTCGCGGAGGTGTTACTTCTCGGATGGATATGGGCCCATATATTACGAGGATAGCCCATCATGTGGGGGGTTTTCAGAGCTATCATGAGACACATCTGACGAGGGGACCTAGGACTGTTAAATTTGGGTTGACTAATCTGAGGGCTGCAGGTATGGTATCGTTGCAGGACCCTCCGGCTTATGTGCCGATGAGGGATGGTTTTGTTGAGCATCCTCCGACGGGTACTAAGGCCGCGGAGGTGATGCAGAGGGTTGTTCCACCACACAGACAGCGAGTTACATTCAGTGTGGAGCGCCCTCATCCGACACATGCGCGGAGAGAGCCGAGGCCAGAGTCGATGACGCTATTGGTGTTGAGGGATCAGCTGATGGATCACATTGATCAGCGGATTGATGAGCGGTTTGATAGACTTGAGGGGATGTTGAGGTTACAGATGTTGTCTCAGGGTATGATTCCAGAGATATATAGAGAGAGGATGAGAGATGGGGCTGGTGAGTCTGGAGATGCAGGTGCAGAGACTGGAGATGGTGCGGGTAGTTCTGGGACGCATGACGAGGAGATGACTGGTGCTGGAGACGAGGAGGCAGATTAGAGATTGCAAACACATCACTCAATCGGTTTACTTTCTATC
This sequence comes from Deinandra increscens subsp. villosa, assembly GCA_039602395.1. Lineage (NCBI taxonomy): Eukaryota > Viridiplantae > Streptophyta > Magnoliopsida > Asterales > Asteraceae > Deinandra > Deinandra increscens. The sequence continues at coordinate 133,616 of JBCNJP010000040.1, read as the reverse complement.
CTTGTACTTTTCTTTTGGTTATTTTGTTTTCATGATACTGGTCTGTACTTAATATTATATTATACTATGGGTTCATGTACGGGATAACCGATTGAGGTGGTTGTTATTATTTTGATATATATGATGATATGATGGATTTGTTTGTGATGATTAGAATATGTTATAGTCGATCAGGGCGATTATTTGGCCTATTTGTGTTTGGCATGAGATGAGCTTCAGCAGTTTGTGGAAGGGAGTAGTTGGCACGACTTTCGAGTAGATTTCACGAGCATATCAGGGGAGTCTGTTCCAACTTGTATCTGTTTATTTTTATTTTTATTTTAAATTTTCTTTCGTTTTATTTTATTTTGTGTCGGTATAATTGTGTGCGTGTTCGTCTATCACATTGAGGACAATGTTGAACTTAAGTGTGGGGAGGGGGACAAGACGTCAGTTTTAAATTTGTAGGTAGTTTTGTTTTATTTTTGAAAAAATAAAAATTCAAAAAATTAAAAAAAACATAAAAATCCAAAAAGATTTTTGTTTTTAGGTTTTATAGTGTTTGTGTTTTAAGTCTTTTAAAAAAAATTAAAATCCAAAAAAAATTAGAAAATTAAAAAATGTCTTTGGAATAACTTGCAAAATCATGGAAAATGATAGTACAATTGGGAATCAGTTTTCAAAAATAAATATAAATAAAGAAATGGGAAAAGTGGTAGAAAAGGAGAGAATGAAAAATATATCTAATTTGTGATGTGTCCGTAGGCCCAACTGATTTTGTAAAGCTTAATTATCCCATTGTGTTTATTGTTGTATAAATATATAATTAAATCGGTCTGCTAGTGGGTTCCCATTTTAGGGGTGATAAGAATATTGAAACTAATGAGTAGGAGGAAAAAGACCACTCTAGGTTAGAAACTCTTATGTCCTTAGAATAATTTGGCACATCAATGAAGTGGCACCCCATCTTTCCATAATTGAGCATATTAGGTAATAAAATAGTTAATAATTTTAGAGTGAAGGGACAAAATACTCACGTACAATTCTGAGGATAGTATCCTGTAGCAGCGTGCCTCTGATGATGTCCTGGATCTCGTGGGCAAAATACTCACGTACGATTTTGAGGATAGCATCTCGCAAAAGAGTATCTCTGATGATGTTCGTTGGTAAGCATAGTTAAAATTAACCAATTATAATAAAAAAAAGAAAAAAAAGAAGAAAAAAAATGAAAAAATGAAAAAAAAAATAGAAAAAGAAAAAGAAAAAATTAGTTAGCTTAGGTGAATAAATGCTCAAAACTTCACTTTCCATCTAATTCACTATTCTTTGGGCATCTGAGTATCTGATTTAAAGGCTGTAGGATCGTTGTTAAACCAAGTTAACTAAACAAGAAACCCTTTTACTTGCAAATATAACCCTATGGAATTAAAGTTATATTTCTCTTTACCTAAGCTATATGTGTTCTCTTGAAAAAATGTAAATGCTTGATTGCAAAAGATAGTCACAACAAAGTAAGAAATACTCGGCACTATTTGCATTAACTCAAAGCTTCACTATTACAAGTTTTCGATCGATGATCATGATGTGTAAACAAGAAGCTAACTAAGCTATATATAGTGCTGATGAGATCAATGACAGCCATTGATCTCATGCGATCTAATCTAGATCGTACAAAATAAAGTCAAATACAAACTACCAAAAGAATAAACATCGACAATAGGAATATCTTGCGTGTGATCAGCGACATACTACTTCGGGAGAGCGGCTTGGGCAGATGTAGAAGCAAACGAGAAGCTTTTGCAGGATTGGACTTGCTGAAAAGACATCTCAGGAAAAGTCAGGTTGAACTCATTATCTGATGGATAATCGAGTTCACCCGGAATATTCACTTAAAGACAAAACTGCTTCTTTCCGCTTGAACTGCCAGTTCCGCTTGAAATGAGAATTCCGCTTCAACTTCACTTCAGCCGGAACTTTACAAACTTGGCTTTCAGTCGGAAATCTTCTAAGCTTTAGATTCCTTACAATCTCCCCCTAAGCTGATGCTGTCAAATTAATCTTCTATTCCAATGTTTATCTTCAAAATCGACTTGTACCCAAAAATTATTCTTCTCCTTGACTTGCTGATTTAAGACTTGATGCTGGCACCAGTGACTTGAGACAACTCCTTAGAGTTTGTTTTGGTCACCTTCACATTCTTGAATGATTTCCAGTCTTGTTCACTCCATTCATCTTGAACAGAGATAGACTCATGGATAGTGAAGGTGCCATCGGCTCTGTGAACATAGAATAGCTTTTCCTCTTCTTCCCAAATGAAGAACTTAATCTCACTAACAGGTTCTTCTTCTTCATTGTCAGTGTCAACCTGGGATTGGGAAAGTATTCTGCTTTCAGTCACTCTGGTTTCAATGCTTAGCCTTAGCAAATGCTCAGCCCTTGAAGGGTTCATAATCTCTCTCAACTTCTTATAGATGTCAGCCAGTTGAAGTACAGAGAATGTTCTGTTGGCTTTATGAGCATTTACCACTAAGGTTGTCCCATCTGCTAGTTTGAAGGTGAAGTCAAAGGTGGCTTCATCTACTGTCCAACCCACGATCTCATTTTTCCTGGGTGGAGCCTTTCTTCTTTACTTCTTGTCAGCCTTCAACATAGCATGCATCATCCTCCTCTTTCTTTTCTTGTTCTCTTCATCTGAGGCATTATCTGATTCTTGCACAGCAGGTGCTTTGCCTTTTGATGAAGGTGAGGAAGGGCCAGGTTGTATATCAGCAGGTTTGGTGATGGTGGTTGAGGGTTCATTTATGGTGAGTGGAGGTAAGGAAGTGTGAGTTGGTGGAGCTGAGGCTTTGGGTGTGGGACTTGAAGGTGGAGAGGTTGGAAATATATCAGAGAAGTCAATGGTAGGAGGAGGCTTCTTCTTGTGAGGGACAATGGGGGTAAAGTTGTCGGTTCTGTACCTGGGATTTGCAAGCTTGGCGGCTACTTTCTTGGATATTTTAGGGGGTTTGAAGGGAATGATGGAAAGTGATTGTAGAGATGATGGAATAGTTGTGGGTAGGAGGTTTGGATTGAAGATAAATGAAGGTGGAGGAGTAATATCTGCATCATCAACAATTTCAGGTTTAACAAATATGTTTGTTGATATACCTGATGTTAACTCTGAAGGTGCTGGCATTACTAGCTTTGGATTCACCGCAGCCACATCTCCTTTAAGCTCATGAAAGATGCTATCAATTAAGCTGCACAGTTCTCTAACTTGCATTTGAGCTATCTCTTCTTCTGTTTTTATCTCTCTGATCACAAAAGCCCTTTTTACCCTTTTCAACAACAGGTAGTTCTCATCATTCTTGACCAGCTTAGTTGGCATCTGTGAGGCGATGGAAATCAGCCTTTGCCTTTCAGCTTCAGTCACTTCATCCAAATTGTAATCCTTCAATCTCCAATGAAAGGACCTAGTCTTAGCCTCTTCAAGCAGGTTCTGAAAAACATCATTTTGCAAATACAGGTCCATATCCTCTTGAAGCTCTTTTGCTAACCTCTCATCCTCTGCTATTCTCTTTGCATTTTCAACCATTCTTAATACAGCTTCAGCCTCAGGAGTTTGAACCACCTGTTGAACAGTTCTTAAATTTTCAGCTTGAACAGGTTCTTCCGCTTGGATTGGTTCTGTGCTCCTCATAGCTATAAGAGTTTCAGCTATATCTTCAGCTTCATCACTTCCCTGAACTACCGGTTGGACCACAGGTGTTAGAATTGACCCATCAATGCCAAAGACTGAATTGCCAGGGCCATAAACTTCCACCTGGGTTGCAGTTTGAGTTTCCGGTTGAACTTCCGGTTGAACATCAGCTTGAAGTTCCGGTTGAACTTTCGGTTGAACTGAATGTAGGTCTTCAGTCACCACCAGAGGTTGGGTGACTTCAGTACCTTTGTCAGAAAGCTCAAGCACCTCAGTTCCTTCACCTTCACCGATCACATTCTCATAACCACCTTCAGATGCAACTGCAACAGTTGTAGTGGTGTCCTCAACCTCAACTACTGTCTTGCTGGTAGAGGCAGAGTTTCTTACCTCTTGAACACTTTCTCTTTCAGCCGGAAAAATAACATCCTTGAGCAGAGTTGTGATCATGTTAATGTGTTCAGGTAGAGCACCAGCAATTAGCATCGAAGATTGTACCAATTCTGTGAGATTGGGGTCCTCAAAAGGAGAAATTGCAATCAGTTGACTGCATTTCATGTTCACCCAGCTTTCTTCAACAGAAAAAGGTTTAACACCTATCTTTTTGCATGCAAAAGCTCTGACATCAGCTGGTATTCTCTGATCTTCTTCTATTTCTTCCATTACAGGTCTTGAGGGCATCTTCTCCCCCAATTTGACAGTATCAGCTTCAACAGCTGTAACAGCTATTTCAGCTTCTCTGAAAGGGTTTGAAGGACCTGCAGCAGAGACATCAGGGGCAGCTTTCACCAAATTAGCAACAGTAGAGTTGAGCTTGTCAACCTGTGCTTGGAGATTTAGATACAAATTCGTCAATTCAGGTAGTGTAAAACTGTCCTCAACTGGCTTTTTACCAGTATCCTTGGACGAAACCAGGTTATCAATCCTAGATTGATCAACCATGGTACCCGTGGCTTCTTGGCACCTGGGATTCTCTTCATCTGTTTTAGCAACCCTTGGTTCCAATGAAGGTTCCTTGGGAGCTGATTCAGAGAAGATTGTCGCAGTTTGGGTCTTATTGATGTTACTGCTAGCACCAAGTTCCAGTGGGGACACTTGGGCAGCAGCAGCCCTAGCTGCATGAATCTCTTCAGCTCTCCTGAGATTCACCTCCGGTGAGGAGTGTGGGATCAATGCTTCAGGGTCCTGGTACATCAGGATGTTCTCATGTAATGAGGCAGGTGAGTTAATAACACCTTCATATGAACCAAGAATGTTGGCATTTTCACTCCTAGGTGATAGGGGATGCAAGGATGAGAAAAATTCAGATGGGGATTGTACATCTGCTTCTAATGACTCCCCCTCAACTGAAGGTTCATCCCTAAGAGATAATCCCAATTTTACCAGTTTCCGTTTAGGCTTTTTGCCTTGAACGGGGTTTGATGCTTCAGGTTGGTTTGTGGCACTAGGTGGAGGAGACCTAATAACCACTTGGCGCTGTCTTTTAAAAATGACAGGAGGAGAATTGGATGAGGAGGTGGCAGTGGTTGTTTTAGTGGTAGTTTTCCTCTTTTTGGATGTGTAGGTTTGAAGAGTAGAGGAAGCTGGGACAGATGTGGGTTCAGCAACCATTGGGATCATGGTGTTGTCATCTTGAGCAAGAGGCTAATTTGCAGCTGCAATTTCCGTTTGAACCTCAGCATGTGCAGGTTCATCGGGAAATTGCCTTAGAATTGGTAGGGGATGTCAGTGTCCCTTCCAAGAAAAGTTGTCTTATTCAAGGCTAAGTTTGAAAGAGTTTCCTCATTGAGAAGTTTTTGTTGCAAAATTGTACCCCCAAGAACAATGGCAGGGTACTCTTCTTTGAGAATGCAGGTTAGAAAACGTGGATATAAAAAGAAATACGCAGGTGTAGCATTTTGCTTGAGGGCATGAAAGATTAGCCCTGAAAAATTAAAGTTTTCACCTTTTACAACTGCATAAAAGGCAGATGCTTGCTCGGCAGCAAGTTCATCGAAACCACCCTTCTTGGGTGTAAGACATACCAATATGGTATGGGCCAAGAACCTCCACTTGTAAGGGAGTTGCCCTTTCTTGATTGTCTTGATTGTTTGAGAACCACCGTAGCCAATCGCCGTGAACAGTGGCAAGTATTTCTTTGAGTCCACAGAGGTGTAACCATTCTCATCTTTGAGCTTCAAAACTTTTCGAACCTTTGCCTCATCAATTTCCACTGAAATACCCTGTACTTTAGAAACTAGGGTTTCACCACCATTGCTATCTACGACTACGCCAGCGTGGGACCAAAATTATTCCATTATCTCTTCAAAAAATTGGACCAGCTTCGATTGTTAGAGCCTAATGAAGATGTGAGTTCTTGAGAAACTCTATCATCCCGTTGTAAATGTCGGTCTTGCTCGGCGGTTCGAGATATGCCACCAGGTTATGTTCCACAGGGAACCTTGACTCATTCGCTGGCATTTTGCCAGTATTCTTTGCTTTCGGTGCCATTGTTGATTTCAGGTATGAGAGAAATTGACGGTTATGAGAGAATTTGGAGAGTGTTTGGGAGTAATTTAGAGGAGAGTGGAGAGTGGGGTTTGTGAGAAATGGGGAAAAACGACGGTAATTTAGGGCTTTAACCTTTTACGTCGATGGCGTGGAGGAGAGAAGTTAAAATCGACAGTTCAGTGACTGATGTGACATGTGCTTTATGGGTTATACGGTACAACACGTTAAAGCATGTCATTATCCACTAGTAAATTTACTGAAACCTCAGATATTTAATGGTAAAAACTTCAATGGGTAATTAAATGAATATCCGCTTAGAAAGTTGTGCCTTCCGGGTAATTAAATGAAACTTTGACTTTTGTTGACCCGGAAAGTTCAAGCGGAACTCACTATTCCCTTTTATTTTAAAACAAAATTTCTTCCGGTTGAACTTCAAGCGGAGAATTCTTCCGCTTGGAAGAATTGTTTTGAAAAATAAAGTTCCACGTAAGTTATTAAGCATTGTTCAGGTTGATGTTCACCCGGTAAACAACAAAAGTTTGTTTTCTCACAGGTTGAACCGGAACTTGAGACTGATCACGAAAACACATGATTTTTTGAAAATTTGTGATAATTGTTCATTGCTTATCAGAAGTTACTGACTATGAACTGAAATTGTTTCTGATTAACACAAGAAATTTTCTTTTTCTTTTTCTTTTCGTATCAAGAGATGGGCCTTTTGGCACATGTCTCTCTTTATTTAAAGTTGTGAAAAGTTATATTCAAAGTTCATCATCCCAATGGCTGTGATGAGGTAGAAGAATCTTGCCTCATCAAAAGCTTTTGTGAACAGGTCTGCCAATTGATGATCAGTGTGAACTTTGAACAATTTAATCAAATTCTTTTCAGCACAATCTCTAATAAAGTGATACCTGATATCAATGTGTTTGGTCTTGGAGTGCTTCACTGGATTTTTGATGATGGAGATGGCACTGTTGTTGTCTGCAAGAATAGGAGTTTCCATGAATGTGATCCCATAGTCAAGCATCTGATTTTGGATCCAAAGAACTTGGCTGCAACAACTTGAGGCAGCAATGTACTCAGCCTCTGCAGTTGAAGTGGAAACACAAGTTTGTTTCTTGCATTCCCAGTAGACAAGTCTTTCACCTAAAAATTGACATCCACCTGATGTTGATTTCTTGTCTATGTCACATCCTCCATAGTCACTATCTGTGAATGCTCTGAAAGAGAAGTCAGAGTTCTTGGGATACCACAAACCCAGTTTTGGTTGGCCCTTCAGATACTTGAAAATTCTCTTAACAGCTAGCATGTGTGACTCCTTTGGAGAAGACTGATATCTAGCACACAAGCAAACACTGAACATGATGTCAGGTCTGCTGGCAGTGAGATACATCAACTACCCTATCATGGCTCTATACATATGCACATCCACTGGCTTTCCACTCAAGTCACTTGTTAACTTGTGAGAAGTGGATATTGGAGTTTTTGCACTTGAGCAAGTTTGCATATCAAATCTTTTCAGCATATCTTGAATGTACTTTGATTGGTTCAAGAAGATACCATCTGCAGTTTGCTTTACTTGAAGTCCTAGAAAAAATGTTAATTCTCCCATAGAACTCATTTCAAATTTTGACTGCATCAAAGCTTCAAATTCCTTGCACACCTTGTTAGGGTGATGAGGGTCTTCAAAACCAGGAGGTTGTTTAACATACACTTCTTGTTCCAGTAGGCCATACAGGAAAGCACTCTTGACATCCATCTGAAATACTTGGAAGTCTTTGAAGGCAGCATAGGCTAGGAAGATTCTGATTGCTTCCAATCTAGCCACAGGTGCAAACACTTCATCATAATCAATGCCTTCTTCCTGTACATAGCCTTGCACGACCAATCTTGCTTTGTTTTTGATGACTATTCCCCTGTCATCCTTCTTGTTTCTGAATACCCACTTTGTGCCAATTGGTTCAGCTCCAATAGGCAAATCTACTAATTCCTAAACTTTCTGCTTGTTAATTTGAAATAGCTCTTCCTGCATTGCCTCTACCCAGCTGTTATCTTCCAAGGCATCAGTTACCTTTTTGGGTACTTCTTGAGACAAAAATGCAGCATGCAAACAGATATTTGCATTTGCAGATCTACTTCTTGTCAACACAGGTGCAGAAACTTCTCCAATGATATTTCCCACTGGGTGATCTCTGTTAGTTCTTATGTCGGGGAACATAGGGAACTCATGGCTTCTTCCATTTGAGGGTATGTTGAGCTGAGGGAGCCTGAGATCAAGCTCAATATTGACAACATGTGATACAGGACCTGAACCTTCAACTGTATCATGAGAACTTTCTTCTGAACCATGAGTCATATGCTCAAAACTGAATTCATTTGATGTATTATCATTTAAATTTTCAGTTTCAGTTGACCCGAAATCAGTGTTCTCAACAATGTCTGAAATTGAGTTTTCCGGTTGAACTTGAGCCGGAGAATTTTCCGTTTGAACTTCGACCGGAACTATATCATCTTCAATTTGAACAATTTCAGAGTGGTTCTTTGCTTTGCCTGGTAAGATAGGCTTGATGCTCATTGAAGAGAAGAAGTTTTGCTTCTCGAATCCAGCAGTGTTGCTTTTCCAATGATCATCAGCTGACCTATGTGAGTACTGTTCCTGCACTAAGGGGCTCACAGGCTTATCAACAGTTATGTTGAAAGCAGTAGTTAGTGCATCAATATCAAATAACGAAGTGGGTTGAGATTCAAAATTGTTGGTAGATTTTTCATTGAAAGATACATTTATAGTTTCTTCAACAATTTTGGTTCTCTTGTTGTATACTCTGTATGCTTTTGAGACACCTGAGTACCCAACAAAATATCCCTCATCTGCCTTTTCAGCAAATTTGGGCAATAACTCATTGGTTATTAATATTGTAACAGGACAACCAAATGGCTTAAAGAAGTAAATGTTTGGCTTTCTCTTTCTCTAAAGCTCATAAGGTGTCTTGTTCTTACCTTTGAAAATTAAAATCCTGTTTTGGACATAAGATGCAGTGTTCACTGCTTCTGCCCAAAATATCACAGGGAGCTTGGAGTCTGCTAACATAGATCTAGCAGCTTCAATTAATGTCCTATTTCTCCTTTCAGCAACACCGTTTTGCTGTGGAGTTCTAGGAGCACTGAATTGTCTCACAATTCCCTTTTCCTCACAAAATAAATTCAAAACATGGTTTTTGAATTCAGTTCCATTGTCACATCTGATGGTTTTGACCTTAAAATTTGATTGATTTTCCAAATTTGTCACAAGAGTTTTCAGTAATTCTGCAGTTTTATCTTTTGTTTTAAGAAAGAAGACCCATGTGTATCTAGAAAAATCATCAATTATGACAAAACAATATGACTTTTTCCCTAAGCTCATCACTCTAGTTGGACCAAACAAATCCATGTGCAATAGCTCTAGAGGTTGTGAAATAGAAGACACAACTTTTGGCTTAAAAGAGGTTTTGTGTTGCTTGCCCTTGAGACATGGCACACAATTTTCAGAACATGCAAAGTGCTTGTTAGGAAGACCCTTAACTAAGCCAAGATTGACAATTCTGTTCATGTTCTTATAATTCACATGTCCTAACCTCCTATGCCAAAGATCAGATTCATTAACAGAAGCTTTGGATATAAAGCAAGCAGTGCCACAAGAAGGTGTAGCAACTGACATATCCAAAATGTACAGCCCATCTCTCCTTGGTGCTTTAAGCATAATCAATTCATCAGGAATTTTAACACCAGGTTTGAGGACTATGGCTTCTCTCTCATTAAACATTAAATTCAAATTCTTGTCACACATTTGTGAGACACTAAGCAAATTGAAATTCAATGTATCAACATAATTGACCCTGTCAAATTTTACCAGTCCATTTGACACATCACCTTGTGTTGTGATATGGCCTTTTGTGCTTCCAAAGGCAACTGGTCCTCCATTTAATCTTTTTGTATTTTCCAGAATTTGCTTATTTCCAGTCATGTGACAAGTGCATCCACTGTCAACTACCCATAGGCTATTTTGGCCTTTATTTTGCACCTGCACATATCAGAAATGATCAGTTTCTATAGGGGACCCAAGCCTTGGTGGTCTTGGGCCTGCCATCAGCATCATTATACTTGTACTCCTTGAGCACTAAAGTATTTAAAACTGGAGCTTCATTAAGCAGATCATCATTGTCAAAACTGAAGTCCTCATATTGAGCACTTATTTGACTAGACCTTTTACCTTTGGTGATTTTTCTTTCAGCAATTTTTCTTTCCCTGTACTCCTTGAATTTTCTTTGCTTGTTGGTTAGTTTCTTAGGTTTATCAATTCCTTGGTTGACCAAATAAGTTCTTTCAGGGGATTTTGAAAATCTTTCTCCCTGTAGTGGAATAGAGTAACTTCCACTTGAACTTGTAGCAAAAATTTCAGGTTGGTTAGATTTATTGCTTTTTGAAAAATTTTCTCTAGAGGGATTCCTTCTTCCATGAGCTTCGAACTGCTCAAACCCATCAGCAAATTGTACGTTTGGTCTCTGCTTTGGAGCAGTGGCTGATCTGGGTTGAAATTTGTTTTCCGGTTGAACTTGAGTTCGAGCGGAAAAATGTTCCGCTTGAACTTCAGCCGGAAAACGATTTTGCCTTAAAACAGAAAAACTTCCATTTCTATCATTACCAATTAAGACCCTGTTGGATTCAGACCCAAAATGCTTCATTGTATGGCTTTTCACAGGAGAAGTTCTTCCTGTGAGCTTCTTTTGAAAATTAGCTTTTGGTTGCAAAACAGGTTTTGGTTTCAAGACAGGTTTAACTTTGCTCAGTGGGTTGAACTCGTAGATAGCAGCCAAATGGCCTAGTTCACCACAAAACATGCATTCAACAACTTTGGTTTCAAAAACTTTAGGAGACTCAAGTTTGGTTACTTGTTGGAAAGTGAGTTGACCAAGCCTTTGAGTTTGACTTGCTTTTGGTTTCTCAGGTTTCTTCCCTCCAACTTTTGAGTCCTTGGGCTCATAAATAGTTGGTGGTGGAACAGCAATTGAAGCTTTCAAAATATTTGATTGGTCAGCTGATGCAGAAGTGCTTGCATCAGTGACTTCAATTTTCTTTGACTCAACAGTGTTTTCAAGATTTGACTGAGATGAAGTTTCATCAACAGTGAGACTGACTTTGCATTCAGAGTTCAAAGCTTCAATTGGTTTGATTACAGGTGAATATTCAATTGGAGGTTCAACATTGTTATATCCAACACCTGCCTTTCCATACATCCCTCCCATCCATAGTTTCTCAGCCTTTTTATTTGCTGTTTGAAATTTGTCACAGGTGAACAAAGCATCTTTCAGCTTGATCTCAAGAACATCAACCTCAGCCTTAGCGTCCTTGGTTTCATTTCTTGATTTCTCAAGTTTTGACAACAAGTCATCAAGCTGTGTTTCAAGCACATAGTTGGTTTGTTTTAACTGTTCATACTCTTTTGTTAAGTTTTCAATTTTTGAAATGTATGATGCTTCAGTTTTCTTAAAACAATCCTTTAACTCATTTAGGTTTGAAACTTCATCAATCAAATCTATGTTGTGACTTATGTATTTGGCCACTTGTTCTATGCAGGCAGGGCTGCAAAGATTTTCTAGAACTTTCTCAGGAATAGAGTTTACCTGACTTGAAGTAGAGTCCTGTTTGGCCATTAAAGCATGATTGATAGGCTCAAATTCAGCAACAAAGTCTTCCCATTCAACACAAGAGGTTTGATTGGCAACAGCAGCAACCACATTCTGGTTGTTTTGATTTCCGGTTGGCTTTGGTGGGGTGGGGTGATGACCTGAGTTGTTTCCAGAGTTGTTGTTGTTAGAGTTGCTTCCTCCATGGTTCTTCATTTGGACATGACCCTGGTTCTGTCCTTCTCTCGTTGGCTGTGAGCACTCCCTTGCGAAGTGACCAAGTTGGTGACAGTTATAACACTTCACTTTGCTCTTGTCAAAGCCTATGTGAGCACCTTTTGCTCCCTTGTAGGTTCTACCAGTTCGTTTCTAAAACCTTTGAGCTCTGACAGATACCATTGCAAGTTGAGTCATTATATCCATTTCCTCTAAATCATCGGCACCTATACATTCAAGATCTTCAGGAATGAAGCCTTGGTAAGAGTCAGTTGCTACATAAGCATTGTGAGAGTTTTCAAACATGTTTGAAAAACTTTCTTGACACCTTGGTGTCTCAGGGAAACTGACTATAGGTGACAAATATGATGAAGAGTTTGAAGTTCTTTGATTTTGAAAATCGGTAGTTACTAGAGCAGTTGAAAACAGCTGAGTTGACTCAGTAGATGAGGTTTGCTTTAAGTTTAGTTCCATTTCATAGGCACTGAGTATGCCGTGAAGTTCACTAAGTCTCATCTTTTTCAAGTTCTTGCATTCCCTGATGCTCACTGTGTAAACTGTCCACACAGAAGGTAGGGAACGAAGAAACTTTCTGTTTACATCTACCTGATCTAGTTTTACGTCTACCTTTTGAAGTTCATCAAGTAAGGAAACAAATCTTAAGTACTGGTTTGTCATTGATTCACCAGTTTTGAAAGTAAAGTTCTCATATTTTTGTTTTAAGACATCCTTCTTGTTTTCGTTTACTTCACTGGTACCCTCATACATTTCGCTTAAAGCATTCCACAAGTCAAATGCAGTTTTATATCCTTTGAACCCACTTAAAATGGAATTAAGAAGTGCAGCTTGTAGAGTCCAATATGCTTTATGGTCAAATTCAAGAGCTAAAAAATCAGCTTCGATATACTTGTCTAAAGGTTTTGGAATTTTGACCTCAGCGTCATCAGCAGAGTTTACCATGGGTGAATATGGTCCTTCAGTAAAAGATTTCCAAATGCGACGGTCTAGTATCCTAACAAAACCTTCCATCCTGAGTTTCCAGGTACCAAAGTCATCTGGAGTAAACATTGGTGGTTTGTTGGCACTACCGTTTGGACAACTTAAACTGAAATCAGTCATTTTAAAAGAAACTTTAAAGAAAATAACAAAGCTTGTAGAGTAAGCAAGTAAAGTATCAACTTTAAAGCACTAAGAGTCTTCAAAGTGAGAGCCAAAGCTCTGATACCACTTGTAGGATCGTTGTTAAAAACCAAGTTAACTAAACAAGAAACCCTTTTACTTGCAAATATAACCCTGCGGAATTAAAGTTATATTTCACTTTACCTAAGCTATATGTGTTCTCTTGAATAAATGTAAATGCTTGATTGCAAAAGATAGTCACAACGAAGTAAGAAATACTCGGCACTATTTGCATTAACTCAAAGCTTACACTATTACAAGTTTTTGATCGATGATCATGATGTGTAAAGAAGAAGCTAACTAAGCTATATATAGTGCTGATGAGATCAATGACAGCCATTGATCTCATGTGATCTAATCAAGATCGTACAAAATAAAGTCAAATACAAACTACCAAAAGAATAAACATCGACAATAGGAATATCTTACGTGTGATCAGCGACATACTACTTCGGGAGAGCGGCTTGGGCAGATGTAGAAGCAAACGAGAAGCTTTTGCAGGATTGGACTTGCTGAAAAGACATCTTAGGAAAAGTCAGGTTGAACTCATTATCTGATGGATAATCGAGTTCACCCGGAATATTCACTAAAAGACAAAACTGCTTCTTTCCGCTTGAACTGCCAGTTCCGCTTGAAGTGAGAATTCCGCTTCAACTTCACTTCAGCCGGAACTTTACATACTTGGTTTTCAGCCAGAAATCTTCTAAGCTTTAGATTCCTTACAAAGGCGGGTGGGGAAAATCTAAAAATATAATCTTAATTACCCTTTACTTTGAAAGTGCGTGAGCAATGGATCGTCTACTCAATTTAGCTATAACGGATGCGAAACGTAATTAAATGATTGTTTTATTGATCTAAGAAGAACAATTACAATCACAGAACACTTAGGAATGACACAGAGAACACTCTCAGAAACACACACTTAACAGTGATCTTGCACGCTCAGAACTGACTAAGACAAAGACCAAACGACTATTTATATACGATGGTCCGAACCCCCTCCGAACCTGAGGTTCGGCCAGGTCCGAACTTCTAGTTCGGACCAGGTTCGGCCACAGCATATTTGACTTGATCTTGACCTTGCCTGATACTTCACACGACGCACATTTCAGGTATCAACAAACTCCCCCTCGTCGTGTGCAGTATCTCTTCAACATCATCAAATCAGTATCCTCAATTAAGCTCCCCCTCAAGTATAGAATCCGTTCGTCCAATGAAATTAATCTTCGAACAAACTCCTCCTCTACTTGATCGTAGCCTGATCTTGAATACTTGACAATGTTTAGTGTATCTCTGGTCTTTATCAACAGCTTCAGAAGACTTGAAGTTGTGATTTCTTGCACTTTAGCAACCTGCTCACAGATTAAATAATCTTGGCGCAAAACGTCTCTTCGAGACTCCAAGATATGATTTTGAAAAATTGAATTTGTATCACATGTTTTGATCAGATCGAAAATAAAGCAGAAACAAAATCTTTTTGGCTTTTAGAAAATTTATATCAAAACAAACCTAAAATCTTTTTGATTTTCCAAATTTAAGCTAAAACACACCAAAAATCTTTTTGTACTTTTCTGAAATGAAATGCAATTGCAATACAGAATCAACTCTATTCTTGGTATGAGAAAGATCACTATACGGGATCATATTGAACATGACGCACTTAACTACACTTCAATTTCAACTAATTGAAGCACATAAGTCATGCTGATTGCCGGTATAATTTGTCCATCTTAAACTCAGGCAGAATCATACTCATAACATCTGGATATGTTAAGGTATTGATTAGGTTTTGCTTTGACCAGTGTATCCCACACTATCAGACATATTCGGACATTTTTCTTTTTCTTGTGTTAGCATAACACTTTTTCTTGTGTGATCATACTTGTGATTTTCACAAAGCATAATATTTTCATGATATTGTCAACTGTGTTCCATGCAAAAAGAAAGCAGAACCTTAAGCAAACAACAATCAGGTCGGCCTTGTGAGCACGCAGAGAAAGTCCGATTGCTTAAGAAAATAAGAAATAGAAAATAACGCAGAAGATGTATAATCCAACAACAATCAGGTCGGTCTTGTGGACACGCAGAGAAAGTCCGATGGATTATACGAAACACCAAAGAAAATAAAGCAGAACGTCAAACGAACAACAATCAGGTCGATCTTTCGATACGCAGAGAAAGTCCGATCGTTTGACAAAATAAAGAAAATCAAACAAGTTTAAATCTTTGCAAAATGAACACATGTATACACAGTGACTTCTCATTTTCTTTTTCACACTTATTCTTTCTTTTTGTCATGAGATACGCATCAAGATGTTATCCACATGGTCAAGCATTAGTATTTAGTGTTATATCACAACTGAATACTTTCTGATTTGCCGAGCCTACCAAGCATATCAATCAAATGATCTTATGGCTTTTTCATCTACTCTATCCATGAGTCAGATACGTAAGCCAATGTACCATCATTTCCCAATGATCAATTTCTCATGATTTTTATTTGGCATGTATTCACCTTCCTTCCATACCATGCATTTGATCATTTTCTCCCCCTTACTTCCAACTCACCCTTTTCATGCAATTCTCCCCCTTAAAATGAAAACTCTATTTTTTGATTTTCATTTTACAAAAACAAGACACTATTTTTGGCTTTTGAGAATTTTGCAAATGAAAAATAAAGAAAAATTGATCAACCAACACGGATACTTTGAAATTTTAGAATTTCAGAAAATTTGCAGGTTAGAAAGATATGTCATGAATTTTATGTTAAGCAGAATACTCCTCCATCAACAACTTTTCAATCGTCGATAGGTCTTCTAGAAGTACCTGCACACACTGGTCAAACTGATTAGTTCATAAATGACCCGAAGCGAATTGCTTCTGGTCGACCAGTGTCCTTGTTTTGCTTTGAAACCACCTTAGGTTTCCATTGTTGTTGTTTTGGTAATTCAGTATTTGATGAATCAGTCACAATCGGATGTGACGAACAACCAACTTGAGATTTTAAAATTGGAGGAACAAATCGTTTTTGATTTTTAAAGAAAGTCGGTTGAAATTCATCAAATACCCTGCCTTGTTCATCAATGAACTTTGGTTTGGCAGGTTTACCAAAAACAGGTGACTTTTGAAATCGAGGATCTTGAACAGCAGGAGTTGGACAATCGTTAGCCAGATGTCCTTGTTTACGACAAATATAGCATAGTCGTTTTGTTTTGTCCCACCGCTTGGGTGCCTGCATAGATTCACAAACATGAATATCTCGAATTTGATCAAAAGAAGAATGATATACCTGATTCCTGTGAGCATGAACCCATTTAGAAGTTGGGCTTCGAGAATAAGAACCATCAGAAGATTTCATGTCTGGAGAAGCAACTTTGACAAAGACTTCAGAAATCTTTCTTGCATCCACATAATGAAGAGGAAACTCTTTGTCAGAAAAAATCTGGTCGGAACCTTTGAGTTTGTAAAACCTTTCAGGTTGAACCTTTTCTGCTGTAAAAACTTCCTTCTTCACTTGCTTCATTTTAATCTTCTTCAGATTTTGTGAATTCGATGCTTGAGTCCTCTCAGCTGTGTCATTCGTGGATCGACAACCCAAACCAACATTTTTCCCATAAACTTTTTCTTCAGAAGATGAATTCTGATGTCCATCTTTGGCTAATCTTGAAAATTCAGCTTTGATTTCCTTGAGATTTTTCTGCTCATAGAAGATTGTCTCATCAATTTCAGGTTGAGACTTAATCTTGTCACTTGAAGTAGCTGATTTTTCGTTGTCAGCTGATGATGAACCAGAAACAAATTTTGGTGCTGGAGGAATCTCAGTTTTGGTTTCCTTTTTCTTCTTCGACTTCTTGTTTTTCTTCTTTGGAACAACCTTTTCTTCTGCAAAAGTAGATGATGAAACCTTTGAATAATCAAAATCTTCAACATTTTCCTTCACTTCTTTGACAGCTTCTTTGATATTGGCAGGAGGTGAAGCAGTTTTATCAAACATCTTTTCAAAATTTTCATCTTTAGACATAAAGCTTGTGAACACCTGAGAATTAGAAACATTGTTCAACAAGCGATTTGCATCGATGACTTGAATTTTAAGATCAGAAATCTTCTGTTGAGCTTCAGCTAACTCCTTCTCTGTAGCTATCAATCTTTTTGCAACTTTATGAGTTTCAAATTTCTGCAAACGAAGATTGTCAAGGCCTTCAAACAATTCCTTCTTGAGTTTATCCTCATTTCGTTTCTGAATCTCCAGATTCGCAGCTTGAACCTTATTTACACTAGTCAATTCTCTCTTGTCATCTAACAATTTTCCCATATCAATCTGATAACTTGCAATTTTAGCTGCAGATTCTTCGAGAGTCTTGCTAAGTGAATCCAACCTAGACTTTGACTTAGTAAACAAATTTTCAAAATCTTTTTCAGCTTCTGCAGCCTCATCTTTCAACTTCTTAACTTCCTGAATCAACTCATCTTTTTCTTCAGAAACCTTTGTGTTTGCAGCTTCAACATCCTGTTTATCTTGTTTCAAAACCTTCAAAACGTCATGTAACTCCTTCTCATTCTGTTTAGACACTCCCAAATCTTTCTTTATCATCTGGAGTTCACCAGTAAGCCTTTTGACTTCTGTCATCAAAGATTCATTCTCTTTTATCAAATCTTCAATCTTAGATTCAAACTTCTCATTCTCAGCAGCTTCATATGAACTAGAATCAGAATAATAATCATCTTGCTCATGTGTGACAATCAGAGCAGATGTATCAGTAAACTGTCGACCCCAGTCATAAGTACCATTATTCTGAGCCATCAAAGCAGTTGTCTTGGAAGTATTAGAATTACTTGAGGATGTTTGAGTAAATCCAGACTTGGATGATAGTGAAGAACCAGACGTTTGTTGACATTCTTTTGCAAAATGTCCAAGCTGTTGACATTTGTAACATTTCAATCTAGATTTGTCAAATCCCAATTTATTTTTGTTGAAATCTGTTGAATGCCTGCCATGTTTCTTGAAAAATCTTGTAGCCCGTTGACCTAACATAGCATATTGCCAGGTGAGATCCAATTCATTCAGTTGATCATCATCCAACTCATTTAAATCTTCCTGAGTAATTTTGGCATCAGCAACATTCTTGATGATCATTCCAAAAGATGATGTAATCAACGCAGAAACTATTTGAGCACACTCATCAGATGTTTCAGCAGAAAAACCATTTTGTTTTGATGAATCCGGAATTGTGAAACTACAACCCCGTGATGTATTATTATCAGAATTCCCAGAAATATGACCAATAAAAGCAGTAGATGGTGCAGAACTCAGATTAGGCTTTGATTTAGCATTCATGCTTGCCATATTCTCACAATGATACAATTCAGGATTTTGTAATGTAGCAGTTGATTTCTCTGAATTCAACATTTCCATTTCTCGAGCATGAAGTTTTCCAGAAAGCTCATGAAATGTCATTGTAGAATAATCCTTGTCATGAGTGAGTAGCAAAGCATAGTTCTCCCACTTTTCTGGTAAAGCTTCCAAAATCTTTTCTTTCAAATCAGCATCGGTTTTCTCAATCCCAACAACCTTCAATTCACTTATCAGATGAGACAATCTTGAAACAAGAGCAGTAATGTTTTCATTGTCATAATTCTGAAAGTTATCAAATTCTTTGTTCAAAACTTTCTTCCGACTCTTCTTGTAATCGTCATTACCTTCACATCTGGCAGATAAAGCATCCCACAATTGCTTAGATTTCTTACACGTACTAAATTGATGAAGCAATTCAGTGGGTAAAGCCATCGTAAGATAACCATAAGCTTTTTGTTCAAGCTCGTATGATTTCCTTTCTGCAAGATCAAAAGTATGAACTTCTTTAAAATCTCCCGCATCTGTTGGGTGTTGATAAAGCTTCTTGAGTGGAATCCATAGATCAATATCATTCGTGCTTATGTAAGCGGAAAACCGTTTCTTCCAATTTTGGTAATCTTCAAGTTTCAACAATTTGGGAACTTTCTGACTTGTTCCGATTTCATTGTCAAAATTTAGCATGGTTTGCATAGCACTTTGCATCGCCGCAAAAGCTTGAAAGTCTGACATCTTTTTCCGAAAAATGATACCTTGAAAAACTTGAAACTCAAAAAACGAGAGTCTTCCAATCCGATTTAGGGTCTCAAAATTGCACGGTACTGGCCGTAGGCGGGTACAGATATAGATCTCGTCGATACGAACGTTTTGGCTGGTATTAGCTCCCGTAACTCTTTACGGTTCTCAAGATACGTCCGTTTTCGTAAAATAGTTCAAAAACTCACACTGTCCTCCGAACCTACTCCGAACTTAATCCGATCCTACTCCGAACTAGCACCGAAGGTCAAAAACTCCGAACTCGTTCCAAACCCCTCCGAACTTGATCCGAACTGACCAAAACCGAACAGGACCCGAACTATGTCCGAACTCACTCCGATACACGACCGAACTCTCACCGAACTCTGTCCGAACTCCAGTTCGGAGCAGTTACTCCGAACCTGAGCTGGAAAATTCGAAAAATTGACTCATTTTTCAAAAACGCTCGATTTTTGATCAATTTGGATGTGATTTTAAGTACTGGATCAGGAGAACTGATGAGAAACAGTTTAGGAACAAAATCGACACCAAGAACACGTCAAAATCAAACAATAACACGCAAACAAACTCGAGAAACACCAAAAACGCTCCAAAAATCCGAAAATAGCAACCACAGATCAGTAGAGTGAACCAGAAAGCTCTGATACCACTTGAAAGTGCGTGAGCAATGGATCGTCTACTCAATTTAGCTATAACGGATGCGAAACGTAATTAAATGATTGTTTTATTGATCTAAGAAGAACAATTACAATCACAGAACACTTAGGAATGACACAGAGAACACTCTCAGAAACACACACTTAACAGTGATCTTGCACGCTCAGAACTGACTAAGACAAAGACCAAACGACTATTTATATACGATGGTCCGAACCCCCTCCGAACCTGAGGTTCGGCCAGGTCCGAACTTCTAGTTCGGACCAGGTTCGGCCACAGCATATTTGACTTGATCTTGACCTTGCCTGATACTTCACACGACGCACATTTCAGGTATCAACATACTTTGACTGAATTTGAGTCGGGAGTAGGTTGATCTTGAGCTTTCTGGATGTGGGACACATAGGCAGACTGGTACTCTATATTCGGTATAAACACTTTGGGGGCGAAACAAAAAGTCATTGGTTGGGTTTAGTCGGACTGAAATATCGGCGGTTGCAGTTAGTACATGTGATTACATTATGGTTTGTGGAATTGTATTAGTGGACAAATTAAGAAGTTAAAAAATTTTGACACTGATTTCTCGATTCTGATTCCATGGCAGTTTTTCCAGGACGGAAAAAGATAAGTGTGGGGATGTGATGAGAGTATATTTTTAACGCTTTTTGTGTGTGGTTTGTGTGTCATGTGTTTGGAGCTTAAATGTTATAAATCATGGCTTTTGGAGTGGTGTAAAAATGCATTTCATATTATATTAATCACCTTCTAAATACACCAAGTGGGTCTAAAAGATATTGATTTAATTAGGCTTGATGTTTTATGTATTTGATGGTCATGAGCTTAAGATAAATATGTCAAAAATATTACTCTTTTATTTGTTGGGTTGATAGCAGGTATCCAAATGGAAGTTAAAGAAAAGTAAAGAACTTATGGGACCCACATCCACTATACATATTTTTACACTCACGTGCATGATGGAAGTTAGAGACTTCATATAAGAAATTGATCCAATTCAAGAGGTTGTAAATTAAAATGAGGCATTGGAGCTAGCAAGTCACGTGGGCTTAGTCAAGAATAATTTGGGCCGAAGTAACTAACAAGTAAAGCAGAAGAAAGATGATCCAATACGTATACGTGTGGTGTAATTTAATGTTTCACGTGGGCCCAACCATATGACTATTTAAAGAGTCGTCACACGTAGGTTTGGGGGATAATTCGACCAGGAGGTTACGGACGGCAGGAGGAAAGAGGCGACAACCTCTTTGGATGTGCACGCAATTCGAGTATCGCTGGTTCGAGTGTTCAAGGAAGTGATCAAGTCGGGTTTGTTTTTATTCAGTTTATTATCAATTTTTATCGGTGTGATTGAATATTTAGTTGATTATTTAACGATGAGTCATATAGTGACAGTTTTGATCTATTCGTTATGATAAGCTATCTTTTGCAGTTTCCTCCAGATGGATAGTTCATATAGGTTTTACACTTAATTCAGTTTGGTTTATGTATTGGATCTTATTTTATCTGTGATGACAAGCATTTAAATTTGATTGATGCATTAGTTAATTTAAATAATATGTGTGTGTTTTGTGTCCTCTCTTTACAATTACGTTCGGTTGATGACAAAACCTAAAGCGGGTTGGGTGACTAAAGGGGGTTGAATTGACACTTACAAATAAGGTGATTGACATGGTTTGATGAAAAAAATCTCTTTTGATTACAACTTTAACTAATTTCCAGAACTATGTTTATGTGGTTCCACTACAAGAAAAGTGACCATTAGGGACTAAAACTTTAGGGACTGAATATTCAGTCCTCGATACAAACTATCTAAGACTGATAGATCAGTTCCTAGTGATATTAGAGACTAATATATTTGTGGATCGTGATAGTGACTGGTAATTAGTCCCTAATAATTTGACTGATTATTTAAGACTAAATTTCAGTCACAAATTTCCCTCTAAAATAAAATATATTGGAAGGAAAACTTTGGCTACTGAATTTCAGTCCTAATAAAGGGCCCTAATTAATGGAAAATAGTATAATTATATGAGTAACTGATATTCAGTCCCTGTAGGGACTAAAATTTTAGGGACTGAATATTCAGTCCTCGATACAAACTATCTGAGACTGATAGATCAGTTCCTAATGATATTAGAGACTGATATATTTGTGGATCGTGATAGTGACTGGTAATTAGTCCCTTATAATTTGACTGATTATTTAAGACTAAATTTCAGTCACAAATTTCCCTCTAAAATAAAATATATTGGAAGGAAAACTTTGGCTACTGAATTTCAGTCCTAATAAAGGGCCCTAATTAATGGAAAATAGTATAATTATATGAGTAACTGATATTCAGTCCCTGTTTAACAAGGGACATATTGGAGACTAACATTTAGTTGTTAAGGTTTTTAAACCGTGTCTAATTAGGTACTAATATTCAGTTTTGAATGTGTTTTATGAAATTAAGAATTTATTGACTGATTAATTAGTCCCTAATAACTTAACTAATTATTAAAGACTAAAATTCAGTCACAAATGTCCTTTTAAAATACAATATTTTGTTGGGGGGGGGGGGGGGAAGGTTTGGGTACCGAATTTCAGTCCCAAATAAGGGCCCTAGCTAAAGAAAAATTGTGTAATTGTATGAGCAACTGATATTCTGTCTCTGATAAACGAGGGACATATTAAGGACTAACATTCAATTGTTAAGAATATTAAACCATGTCCAATTAGGGACTGATAGTTAGTTTTAAATGTACTTTATGTAATTAAGGATTTAGTGACTGATTAATAGTGTCTAATTATCTGAATGAAATTATAACAATTTATGAATTGTCTCGAAAAGTTAAAAATCATTATTGAAGATCTTATAAACAACATTATCTGACACTGATATTTACTAACCTTATCTTCACCCAAGCCAAGTTCATACCATAAACATAGAAGAAAAAATGGACTAAAACTTGGTGAAACACCCATTCTTGTTTCATATTATTAAAACATTATATTAACCTTTTCGATTTGTTATTCCACAAAATATAAACCCACAAACTTAGTAATGAACTCCTTCGCGTGAAGAAGATAAAACCAAAATCTTAGTAGTTAGTTGTTATCACTATCAAGACACACTCAACCACCCAAAACGTTTCTACATAATTTACAGGTCATCAAAATCATTTACATTAGATTCCATCATTAAAATACATTTAATAGCTTGAAAGTTAGCAACTTGACCCAGTTTAGTAACTTAAAACATCAACACATATGGTTGCTAACATGAGAACCAAAACCATCAAAGTTGTTTTGAAGACCATGTAAGTAACCCCACAAGACCACTAGGTTATGTTTACAAAACACAAAAATAAAAAGTAAAAAAAAAATTGAGTTCGTTACAACGGAACATTAACAAATGTTGGTATGTTCGATGATGTCCCGAGCACTTGAGCAAGATCTTAACCATCGGCTATCAATGTCATATCCTTTATAGGACCATCGGCTTCTACAATATAACTGTACCAAAACAACATGTTTTAACGACACTTCATTGAACTGGGAAACTGATTCATCACATTAGGACCGAGAGTTTTAACAATCCCGATTAAAGAAAAATATCACAGATTAGAGAAAATAGAAAGAAAAAAAATAGGTCATATAAAAGTCAATGGAGTCGTATTTGAATTTGTATAGAACTTTGATAAATGATTTATAACTCAAGCCCAACTTGTATCAAGATTTTGACCTATTATCAATCCCACCCAATTAGATTATACTTCAGGTGTGTCAAATTTATTACCGTAAAGGGAGCCATTGTTGTCTCGCAGAATGACAATTAACAAATCAAGTTCCTTTTTGTTGGACTTCATATTAGTCATGGCATCATGGAAACGAGCTTTCAGGACCCTTTCAACCTGATAGGACGACAACTAAGTGGAGGAAGCACATGGTCCTTACTGAAGTCCTGCAAAAGCAAATGGAATTTTAAGATTTTAAAGAAAATCAACAGTGAACAATCAGTTGACTTACAAATAAACAAACAACATAAACAACAGATTAACGTCTTGTCGACAATACCATGCCAGAAGTTTTGCACATCTGTGCAAGGTCCGAACAAAAGTTGCGAGCAATATTATCTTGAACATTCCGTGTGAAGTTTATGCAGATGCAGTTTGTGACAGTTCCGCCATTGACCATTTTCTGTAACAAATATCAAAATTTAACAACATTTTGCATCTTTGACAATAGTAAGCGTTTGACCATACATACGATAAAAAATACTATAGAAGCAGCTACCTTGTTCATCATGTTCCACTGCCCAACTTGAGGCAAACAATCCCTTTCACGGCCAGTATCATGATATTTAAGCTATATAAGCTGATGAAACAATTAGCAAATAGCAATTAGAGTTTTTTTTCTAAAAAAAAGCTCACTCATTTACCCTAGGTGGAGGCAAAATTCGGGATTCAACAGATGCAAGCTGTGTGCTAATGTTTATCCCAAACTCCTTAGCATAAGGATCCTGTCCATAAGCATTGTGTCTGACAGTCTGCAAGTTTCAGTGACAGAAAACTAGCGGTGGTCAGGAAGGTTGGGCGATACAAGTACTTAATGTGTTAATTAGGATTACAAAACAATTTGTTAGAATAATATTCTGAACTTGTAATAGAACAGTTTAGTTACGATTAGCTTAAGTATTTTGTTTGGTCACTTTCAACTAAACTTTTTAATTTGACCCTTCTGAGAGAGAATAAAACGAAAACAAACACATTAATTAACGAATGAATTAAAGTTGTCACCTGACCGAGACCTTCTGACCGTTGACCAAAAAGTCGACCCTTTGACTAAAAAGTCAACGCTGACCAACAAATCAATCACACCAAATAATAGCTTCTCACTCATTTTCGTATCGGCAAACACATGAAAACTCCAAATCTTCCACTAAATCCAGCGGACGTCGAAAAAGACCAACTTGTTGACTAAAAAGTCATTATTGACTAAAAAGCCAAACAGGCCAAAATCCAGCATTTTAACTCTTCTTATCACAATATACCACTCGTCTATGTTTTCCTGTCAAGATATATTATTCAACATATCTTAGCATCATTTCTTTAGAAACAGGCTTTTAAGAGAAGCAATATTTTCATAAATGGTTTCTTGAAATTGTGTATACAAATGATAACTTTGATTTGCTTTCATAAATGGTCTACAGGAAATACATAATATCCATGAAGCTTTATAAGAAAGTAAGATTTCAATAGTTTGAGGTATATGTGCCAAATTTGACCCAATTGCTTACAATTTACACACGGGCCAATTTGTGTTATTTTTAGACTCAGGGAGATCAAATAGGCGTAAGAACAAGTTTAGCTGCAAAAGAGAAAAAGTCAAACAGGTCATTCAGGTTGAAAGTCGCCTGAAGCGTATTCTTAAGGCATATCCACAATTTTTTAGTTGTAGATTTAGATTCTTGTTAAAACAATGTTGTTTTTTAAGTCATATTCAATGCATTATAACTATTTTGGCCCAAACTGTTCTTACCAAATATGTTGGACCCATTAACCAACCTAGCCATCTTGCCACATATGGTTGGAACTTGGAAGTAGAAAAATCGTTACCTGGACCAGCGTATAAGCCGAGTTATTGTCTCTTCTTTAGCAACAAATGAATACACATCTCAGCTGTTTTTTTAACTCTGCCACTGTCACTAAAGTACCAATTAAGAACTTACACAAACTCTATCTTCTAAGACAGCAACATCAAAATTCATAATTTGATTTGTGACTATTTGTGCAGCCTCCACCACCCAAGAATAGAAATTCTGTGAAATTAAGAGATAAATGAGGAAAATGAGAAGCAAAGATAAACTTTCTAGGGTCCATAAACTTTAGTCTAAGAAATAAGAAAAATCAAAGCTTTAGAAATCATCATCAAAATAATAATTGAGAACATTAACAAAATCAAAGATTTATCTCAAACAACAATCTAGTGTACGTGGCTGATTTGGGAAGCTATTGGGTGAATTGTGCAAATGGTAACCTGAGGCTGTTATGTATATGAGCATAATGCTATCTGGAGGGAGCAGATCACACATTGTAGCCATAACCTGCAAATACAGGGGAAAAAATTAATAGGAATCATCTTTCAATAAATTTCACATATAAGGTAAGTCATTTGGTGAGTAGTTCATACAATCATCATAAATAAGGAATCAGATGGCATGATCAAGGAAAGATGGTTTTTTAGCAGTGAAGGTTGCAGAAGTCAAGTAACTAACCTTTTTGGTAAACATACAGCAAAGATGGTTCAATAGAAGCAAAGATTATGTAGTAACTAACCTGTTTGTATAGCTTACATGATGGAGCCATACAGCAAAGATGGCTCAATAGAAGCAAAGATTATGAAGTATAACAACAAAATATTGTCGTAAATTACAACATGATGTGGGCAAATTGGTTAAAAAAATCTAAATCACAACAAAATATATATAACGTATAACATGCCTGACGGCAACCTTGTAAAATTTTCCCTTTAGTTTTAAAGGGAACCTCCTGGCGCACATTAAACTAATAGGCATACATCTGCCTATTAGTGACCCATTAGACTAATAGGCATACATCTGCAACCTGTTTTAATGACCCATTAGACTAACAGGCATACATCCGCAACCAGTTTTAATGACCTATTAGACTAACAGGCATACATCTGCAAGCTACAAAACTTTATCATGAAACAAATAGGTAGAGGTGATCAAAACTTATCTAGTGCACCCACAGAAAAAAGTATTTCATAGTTAATTTACCCACATCTTCAAACACAAACAATACCTTGGAAGGCCATATAGAATGAGAATAGTTGTAGCCTCAGAGTAAAGGGTCAGCTTATATGATTCATTTATCATGTTTGGGACCCAGTTTCCTATCTAGATTCTCAGTTGCCTTGTAGGGTGTTAAATAGAAACAGTAACTAAGATATATACAGAATATATATATACAGAAATGAAATAACATGAAAATTTCGTATTTGTTAATGTACTTGATTTAAACTTCTTTAGAAACTTTCACATATACAGATGTGTAAAACCATAAAAACATGGTTAAAACAAAATGGGTCAAATGGGTTGAAAGTGTTCCGAAGTGTATGATCTCGACCAAATATACAAAAATAAGTTTGGTAATCAAAGAAAGATATACCAACTTACATGGGCCTAGTAAGGTGTCCATAGTGAAGCAAAATCTTCCTTTTATCAGGTTTGACCACATAAGATGTTTTTTCCTATGTTCACACAATATAATTATCTGTGTGATTTTAAGGTGAAAAGTTACATCTAACAAATAATTGGCTCTGTAGTTTGTAGTTGTTGATTATGCATGAACAAGTACACCAACAGGCATTTAGATAGTCTATATCAGCTTATTGGTTTATGATTAGATTATTAGTAAATGTTACCTATGTTTTTGCAAAATAATTTCCTGTAGCTAAAAAACCAATCCAAACCACCAACCCAACCATGCTGCTCAGACCATTTCCTGTCCATCATAGGCCAATTTGTGCAATTTTGAGTAGAAAAGTCAACTGTACAACACACCCCTTACAGCTTTGTCCACTCTTTTGCAGCCAAACCCTCTGTGCTTTAATGCTCAAACTGTGGTAATTGCAAACAGATTGTTGTCCCTCAAGAGCATAATGGTAGCCCTCGATTAGAAGCTTAGGTCCATGTTGCTGACTCAGCTCTGGGAAGGCCATACCCCTGTTCACAACATGAAGACATATACAATCAACATCTGAGATAAGTTGGGATAGAATGATGTCGAGTTAATGTTTAACACAAACAGAAAGACAAAATTAACTTACCCAAACAGCAAGGCACACCTCGTTGACAAACATAGAACCAAACAGAAAGACAAAATTAACAAAGACATGAACAAGAACACCAAATATCAAAACCCAAGTACAAATCATCAACTGTCAAAAGGCTTCCATATCCCGAGTGAACACCAATTATCATAACCTGCATAAATAATCAAACAAAGTAAATATCGAATCAAATGGAGATCAAAATCAGCAATTACCTTAGTTATTCTACCAATAAAAATCATCTACATAACACATTTTTTGAGAACATCTACAAAACACATTTTCATTATTCATAGCAGAAACAAAAAACAATAAAATTGAAAAAATTTGGAAAAAAAAAACATAATAAACTACACTAAATTATCACCTGAACATAACCGATCATCATCATCATCATCATCATCATCATCATATATCATCATCATCATCATCATCGTCTGACTCAACAATTTCAATCTCATTATTGGGCATATCAGTGTCCGAATCATCCAAATCTAAATCTGAAGCAATATCTTCCAAACTGCAATCAGAGTCATCTATCTCGTCATCAATAAAATCATCTATGGTGCCATCCAAACCCTCAACATCAAATTTTTCAACAATTTCTCCCGTAATATCTTCACGAAGAAGGCTGACATTTTCCAACTTATCGTCTGCATTATTTTCTTCCGGAATATCCCACAAGTGCCTGCGGGCAATTCTCTCAATGATTTTCCAATTTGAATTTGGTTTTAGTGGATCATTTATATAGAACACTTGTTGATCCTGGTTTGCAAGAATGAAAGGATCTTCCATATAAGCATTTCGGGACGTGTCTATGCTAATGAAATGAGGCTCAAATATTACGTGCTTTCTTTGACGATTAGTGTCGAACCATTTGCATTTGAATAAAATAACACGACAACCTTTTGTAAATGACAACTCAATTACTTCGTCAAGATATCCATAATAATCGTCTTGCACATCATTGTGAACGCCAGGGACTGTAATTCCACAATTTTGTGTTTGCCTGCAGTCATCTCGTGACTTCACTAAAAACTTAACTCCGTTCACTATGTATCCTTTGTGATAGATAACTCGATTGTCAGGAAGGGAAGACAATGCATTTAGTTCTTCATTGATTTGAGATGGATTTTGATTGTAGTTCTCTCTAATCTGTTTACAAATTTTAACATAGTAATCATGTTATTAGATTGCAATATAATATTACATAGTAACGTAAGTAAAATAGAGTGTGATTGTTACCCTTGTTGCAAACCAAGCAGGGAATGTAGACCGTTGCATCTCAGAAAAATCCGATGATCCAGGATGTTTACTTTTTAAAAGTTGCAAGTGTTCTCTGACACATGTAGATAAACTATAAAGTTTTTGTAAAATGTGACAGTAAATACTAATTCATAACAGAACATTAGAAATAAAAAACTTACTCTAAGTACGGTTGAGCCTCTTCACAATTGTTTAGGATAAACCATAGTGCTTTCTTCATAAGATCACTAGGAAGAAAACGAACTTCTTTCTTCCCAATCCCTCGGCCATTCACCCTAAAAACGTCCAGCATGAAGCTTTGATCATCACTAGAGGTTTTGTCATTAGTTCTATCACGTTTGTCCAACTTTGATTCAACACCTCGTAAATAATGTGAGCAGAATGTTATAGCCTCTTTGACAACATAACCTTCCGCTATAGAGCCTTCAGGTTTAGCTCTGTTCCTCACATGTCTCTTTAAATGGCCGAGGAATCTTTCGATTGGATACATCCACCTTGATTGAACGGGTCCTCCTAAAATCGCCTTCTCAGGAAGATGAACACACAAGTGCACCATAACTGTAAAAAATGACGGGGGATATATTCATTCAAGTTTGCATAGGATGACAACAATATTTTTTTGCATCGCTTCCAACTCTGTCACGTATAGAGTGCCTTCGGTAAGTTTCTTGAAAAACTAAGACAACTCTACTAACGCATCACGGATTTTTTTTTGTCATGAAGGGACAAATTGCAATTGGGATTATGCGTTGTATTAGGACATGACAATCATGTGATTTAAGCCCATAAACCTTACCTTGCTCAACAATCACATTTTTGGCTAAATTTCCGGCATACCCATCTGGAAAACGCACAGACTTGAGTAAATTACAAAATTCTTTTCTCTCCTCTCGAGCTAAAACATATAAAGCATGTGGTTTAAACCAACGACCATTCTTCTGCACCAAGTGAAGCTCCTTACTTATGTTCATGTCTTTCAAATCTAGTCGAGCTTTTTCAGTGTCTTTCGTCTTTCCTTCTAAGTTTAACAAGGTCCCTAACACGTTCTCACACACGTTCTTTTCAACATGCATCACATCAATGTTGTGACGAATTAACAATTTATGCCAATATGGAAGTTCAAAGAAGATGCTTTTCTTTGACCAGTTTGTACCGGGTGTGTGTGAGTCTAGTTTTCTTTTTTTCCCACCATGAGAGTTTTTTTTTACTTGATCATGTATAGTTAGATTTTCCAACTGACGTAAGCAATCATCTCCATTGACACGTTTAGGTGCATCCCTTCTCTCTCTCTTTCCATTAAAATCTCGTGCATTCTGTCACACCCCGAAAAATGGCTGAATGTGGGCATGTGACTGATTTGGCATCATGGTCATGGTTATGAATGATTGACATCTAAGTGAATGTTTTGAAAAGTTATTTATCTATCGAAAACATAAGTCTTAAACATTTATTTAAATATTTAAAACAGTGGCAGCGGAAAGTAGTAGTGGAAGTACATGTTAAGTTTCAAAAGAAAATGTTATGAGATTTTAAATCCTGACAACCCTAAGGTGTAATGTGACTAAATCTCCCAAGTGAAATGCATGAACACGCGGTAAGCAGACCATGATATGAGACAAGCAGGATCTATGCAAAAAGACATTGAATTGCATCCTTAATCACCTGAGAATTCAAGAAATTTAAAAAGTCAACAAAATTGTTGGTGAGTTCACAGGTTTGATGGCACATGAAAATGTTTGAAAAGTGTTTGAATCAGTGTTTGAAACAATGTTTGAAATGTTTGGCCGTCATGATATTATTTTTGTTGACTCTGATGTTGTAAAGATCAAGCATGAACCTTGAATCCAAAACTAACTGTTTACCCACTCCTGGTGTCCAACCCCATGTACACCGAATGACCAGAATAACTAATGTACCCCTTGACTATTTCCGTGGAGTCAGGACTGGAGCGACCAAGTCGGGGCAGGGTCGTCAACCCAAATAGATCTATTCACAAGCTATCGTTTCGAATGAACTAATTGAATTCAATTAATAGTGGGACTTAGGCATATAACATGAATCAACATGAATACACCGATTAGGGTTTATGAAAAGAACATGCAATCAGTACGTCTTACAGAAATCATAATATCAGACAAAATGAAATTTGAATTGGCATTCATTGAATTCTCCCCCATAGTTTAGAAAACAGAAATAAGTAAAAGGGGCCGTGAAACTCACATGTTTGAAGATGGAAGACAGATATGGTTGGTTGAACTTAGCCTAGCAAACGTCTACAAGGAATTGTTATGACGTATTAGGGTTTGGCTATCTTGAGTTAGTGAATACATCACTCAATATTCAAGGTTAAGTCTCGACTATTGTTACCCGATGGAAATGATGGAAATCCTAGGACATTATTTATTGTCTAATAAATAATACTATTGTTGGTGGAATTTATTATTTATTTGAATAAATAAATAATAATTAAATCTTCGCGTTTGAAAAATAAATATTGAATAATATTGGTTATTTTTCATTAAACGTTAGGAAAAATCATAAATATATAATCCGCTAAATATTTATAAGGGTTTGAACCTTTTTGATTAATGAATATGATATTTCTTTAGAAATGTTTCCAAAAAATATATGAAGTTATATTTTGATAAAATTAAGAGTTGGTTCGTCCGGTAGTTAGCCGGTTTCACCGGTTTGACCGTTATGACTTTCTTATGACGGTTTAGGTTTTCTTAACACTTAGGATTTGTTAGTAGACTTGTGTTAATGTGTTTTAGGGTCTTGAGTTGCCAATTCAATTGGTGGAAGTTTAACTTGTAAAATCCGACGTTTCCGAGTAACCGAAAGATAATTTTTACCGAAAAGGTCGTAGTTATGATGTTTAACCGTTTTGTTTTCAAGTGTTTAACTTCTCAAATTATTTTGTATGTTTGGAAAACATATTTGGCATCCCTAATAATACATCACAAGTCCTAAGTGGTCACAAGTTTGTCAAAAGGCTTAAACTTAATTTCTCATAAAAATAATAAATGATATTTTGTCACAAAAATTCCATGTTTATATTTCTTTGAAGTTTCATGGTTGGATCTTTGTTAAACACTTCTATGACTCAAAATCATCCTTTAGTAACTTTAGTTTTGGTTTTGGAGTCAGAATATAAGTGTTTGAAAGTTATGGAAAAATGTATATTTTTCTAAGTGACAGCAGTTTTATGACACACAGAAAATGTGTGTCATCTCTGTTCAGTGTTCATATTACAAGTATTTCCCAGATGACAGCAGATTTATGACACGCAGAAAGTGTGTCATCTCTGCCCAGTTTTGTCAAAACTTATATTTTTCATGAAATCCGATTTTTGACATTTTGTACACCCATTTTACACCAAGTTAAGTGTTCCAAATTATTTTTAACATACAAGAACTAGTAGTTGTCCAAACTTGGTCATTAAAGTGGCTCTTTTTAACAAACATTCAAGTTATTTATATATTTTTGTCAAATAACCAAACTTAACATGAACTAGTTTCCATCATGAGCACATAACCATACTAACATACATGTTTGCTAGCAAGTCATACAACAACCAAATCAAGACTTATTCTTGAACATGACATGTGACATGATAAGATTTAGTAGAAAAATAAAGCAAAGATAAGTAAGTTTCCTCACTTAGAGCTTATCCGGATCGGGAATGACGTTAATGGGTTGTTGAACTAAGCTTCTAAGTTTAGCTCCAACCCAACCTTGATCTTGAAACGTGAAGGAAATGGTGATGAGAGTTCAAGGGTTTGTCATGGATTTTGACAAGAAAAACAAAGATTAGAAAGGATTGTTTATGAAGAATTAGAAGGAATAATGAAAGAAAGATGATGAAATAGAAGTTGTTGATGATTTACCTTGACTAGAGATGAGTTTAGGAACTAGAATAAGTGATGATTGGTGGTGGAAAAGTGATGGTGGCGGTGGTGATTTAGAGTGCCGAGAGGGAGAGGAGAGAAAGAGAGAAAGTGGGTGTTTGTTTCTTGAAGTTGTGTGGAATGAGGTGAGGTGTTTAAATGTTTAAAGGAATGGTTAAGTGGTGACTTGGGTTTGGTTCAAATGAACCGAAAATGGTGGTGGTTTGGTTGGTTTGTGTGAACCGTAACCAAGAAAGAAAAAGAGGGGGAAGGGTTGGTTTGATTCTAGCAAGTTTCTCTTGCATTTGTGTGTTGGAACTTGAAACATAGGGGTATGGTGGGGAGGTGTATAGGCCGGCCAAGGGGATGGGACAAGAGAGGAGGTTAGGGTGGCTCAAGGAGACAAGCATGATGGGTGTGTAAGTGGTTATAAGTATTAACCAAGGGTCCTTGGTTTTGTAGTGTACTTGTCCAACAACTTGGTTTAGTATCTAGATAGCAAAGGAACCTAAACATGTGCTCATAGTTCTTGTGATTAACCAAATAGTTAGGAGTTGTTAGGGATTTGGTTAGCTTGTACATGGGCCGGTTTTAAAAGAAAAAGAAAAGAGAATGATGGTGGGAGGGTTCGAACTCGGGATAGAAGAGAGGAAAGAGTGGGCTTCGGGCCCAAAAGAAAAAGAGAGAGGGATTGGGCTTCGGCCCGAAAAGAAAAGAGAGAGGGGGTTGGGCTTCGGCCCAATTCGGAAAGAAAAAGAAGTGGGCCGTCGGGCCTGCGGGCTAACGGGCCGAGACAGAAGAGAAGATGGGCCGAAAGGCTTGGGCCAAGGGAAAAGAAGGAAAAGAAAAAGAGTTTGGGCCATAGGCCCATTGGGCTTTCTGGGCCGAACCGGGTCTCGAGTCGGGTCGGGTTGAGTCCGGTTTGGTCCTACGAGTCCAATGAGGCTTTGTTTGTGCAAAAACGATGTCCGGAATGAAAAATGGGTTTTTGACGTGAAACGAGTAATCGTAACAATAACGAATATTGCTTTATCGCGGACGTTTACGGATAATTGGTATGTCACTTGTCATGATTTGGCTGTTTATTGTTGTTAGTGCACTAATGATGTACTCCGAATTTGAATTTAAATGTTTGCTCGACGTGAGCGGGTTATGTTTAAATGTATGACGAAATTTGTTTGACGGAATTAAATAGTTTGAAGGAAAATAAATGGTTTGAAGTTGAATTAGTTTTAGAATTTAAAACCAAGTTATGGTTTGACTTAGAATGGTCGTTTGAATAAACGACATGTTTGAAATACGTTTGTCATTACGTAATAGTTTAGAAAAATATAAAATGTTCATTTTATATTTAGATTTCACAACACAATGTTTATGAATTTCTTATTGTTGAAGTTCCATCTTGAATAGTTGAGGAACTTTGATTGATTTCCATTGCGGGTAATTGTTGTCGGACCTAGATTGGCTATGTTTGCACGTAAAGTCACCTAATTTGGGCAAATTAAGTCTAATGCACATATATAATCAGATAATTGCACGTTAATATAATATTAAAGTTAACCTGGAATATACGGGTTGTCACATACTCCCCCGGTTAGAGAAATTTCGTCCCGAAATTTAGTCTTGAATACCGGAGTTGGCATCACTGGCAAAGACATGTGGATACCTTTTAACGCTTTTGATCTTCTCGTTCCCATGTGTATTCAGGACCTCGACGTGAGTCCAATGAACTTTCACAATAGGATTTCCGACGTTGAATTAATCGCTTAACCTTACGGTCGCAGATTTCAGTAGAAGTCTCGATACAATGAAGACGTTTGTTAATCTCAATCTCGTCCATAGGAATGACAGCAGATTCGTCAGATAGACACTTTTTCAAGTTGCTGTCGTGAAGTGTATCATGAACGTTTCTAAGTTTAGGTGGCAACTGAAGATGTTATGCCACTGGTCCAATCTCTTCAATGAGTTCAAAGAGACCAATGTAGCGAGGGCATGACTTATCACGCTTTCTAAAAAGAATAGCACCTTTCAAGGATCGCGTGATCCGAGGTTTGCCACGAGTATACGAATGAAATGGAGTTGATAGGCCATCAAGAATGGTTCTTTATGAAGATGAGCGTTATTCATTCAGATGTATAGGATTCTGAATTAGAAGTTCTAGGCTAGGCATAATCACTCACGCAATAAGTTCCACCAGGATTTTCATGCAGTCCATATTACAATTATGTGTGCACCCACAATTGTGATTTGTCTCGCATGATCAGCCTAGGTTTCACCTATTCTGAGTTTTCAGCTCTTGTCAGAACATGGAATGTGTCGGGGACACTGTTTAAGCTCATGAGATAGCTTAGGCCGATTAGCTATCGGTCGGATTCTTACTAGCATCATCGAAAGTTCCAGATCACATTAGTGACAGGAATGCGGCTTTGAATTTTAGTGTGATAGTTGTTGCTATATGAAAGCTCAGCTAAAGGTAGATGGTCATCCAAACCATTACCAAAATCAATCACACAGGCACAAAACGTGTCCTAAAGGGTTTGAATTGTTCTCTCGCTTTGACCTTCCATTTGTGGATGATAGGTTGTACTCATGTCGATACGAGTACCCAAAGCTTTCTAAAGAGATTTCCAAAAATCTAGCGGTAAAACGAATATCTCGATCAGAGATGATAGAAACAGGTACTCCGTGGCGAGATACCATTTCTTTCATGTAGATTTTGGCAAGTTGCTCGGAGGTATAGAATTTCTGGATATGTAGGGAGTGAGCAGACTTAGTCAAGCGGTCTACGATTATCCCAATCGCATTAATTTATGAATTGGGTCCTTGGCAATTTGGTAATGAAATCCATGGAGATCTCTTACCATTTCCTTTATGGGGTTTTAGGTTGAACGAGTAAGCCAGAGGGCTTTTGGTATTCGGCTTTGACTTTCGCACAAGTCAGACACTTACCAACATATGTGGCGATTTTAGCCTTCATGTTAGGCCACCAATACAACTCTTTCAAACCATGATACTTCTCATCAGAATTAGGGTGAAGAGAAAATCTTGATTTATGGGTTTTGTCTAAGACCAATTTCTTTACAGGACCGGAGTTGGGTATTCTGAGTCTATCCATGGAGTTGGATGCTCCGTCGGGTTTCTTGAAGGAGAGATATGAGGTCGGATTGAATGGTCAATCTAAGGGCACGAACGCGAAGAGGTTTCACTCGATCCTTCCAGCTAAATGCGTCGGCGACTACATTAGCTTTACCAGGATGGTAACGGATTTCACACTCATAATCGTTGTGTAGTTCTACCTAACGAAGTTGTCTCATGTTAAGCTCTTTCTGATTGGATATATGCTGAAGACTCTTATGGTCAGTGTATAGCGTACACTTTGTACCGTAAAGATAATGTCTCCAAGTTTTTAGAGCAAAAACAACAGCTCCGAGTTCAATATTGTGAGTCGAGTAATTTCTTTCATGTGGTTGCAATTGACGGGAGACATAGAAGATGACTTTACCTCATTGCATAAGTACACATCCTAAGCCTCGGCGGGTTGCGTCGCAATATACTACGAAATCATTCGTTCCTTCAGGCAAGGACGGAATTCGTGCATTACGCAACTTCTGCTTTAACCATTGAAAGGCAGACTCAACTTTAGATTCCAAGACAAACTTCTTGTCTTTTTGGGTGAGAGCAGTCAATGGTTGAGCTATCTTTGGAAAGTTTTGGATAAACCTTCGATAGTAACCAGCAAGACCTAAGTATTGACGAATTTTAGATGGAGTAGTGGGCGCGCTCCAATCTTTGATTGCTCCACTCTTGGAAGGGTCAACGTGTATTCCTTTCTTGTTAATCACGTGACCTAGGAAATGCACTTCACGAAGCTAAAAGTCGCACTTGAGAATTTCGCGTACAACTTTTCACTCTTAAACATTTCCAGGAAGAGTCTTAAGTGTTGTTCGTGTTCTTCTTTCCTATGGGAGTAGATCAAGATATCGCCGATGAACACAATAACAAACTTGTCCAAGTATGGCTTGCACACTTAATTCACCAAGTCCATGAATACGGCTGGTGTGTTTGTCAAGCCAAACGACATCTCTAAAATCTCATAGTGACTATAATGGATTCTGAAAGCAGTTTTTCGCAATGACTTCTTCACGAACTCTGAACTGATGATAACCAGATCGCAGATCAATCTTTGAAGCCGGTCGAACGGGTCGCTGATTCTTGAAAGCGGGTAACGCTTCTTCACAGTCAACTTGTTCAGCTCGCGATAGTCGATACAGTTGTGAAAAGAAATCCATCTTTCTTCTTGGCGAAAAGAACAGGAGAATCCCCATGGGAAGCAACTGGGTAATTCTTGCATTTCAGAAGATTTACGGCGATAGGGAGAACGGGCTACAGGGGCAGCTCCTGGAACAAGATCGATTCGGAACTCTACTTGCCTAGCTGGCGACTGGCTTGGCAATTCTTCGGAGAATACTTCAGGAATTTCGCGGGCGATGCGAACATCCTTCAGGAACTCCTCTTTTGATTCCTTCTTGGCGACGTGTGCCAAGATGGCATGACCTCCCTTACGAAGATATCTACGAGTTCTCACACAAGATACAATATCTAGCTTGGCTCCACTCTTTTCACCTTGAATGACTAGAGTTTCACCATTTTCCAATGGGGATCTTGACTTGCTTGTGATGGCAATACCATTTCCGCATGGTTCTTTGACAACTAATCCATGCCAATTACGATGTCATAACTTCCCAAGTCGACGGGCCACAAGTCAATGCTAAACGAATGATCGGAAAGACGCAAAGAGCAATTTTCGGGTAAACCTTGTCGGTTTCGATTAAACTACCATCTGCTTGTTCTACGGAGTACTTAGTGTCTAACGCACTTGGGGATCGATCTTAAGTAATAGGCAAAAATCAGTAGACACAAAGCTTTTCTTGGTTCCAGCATCAAACAAATCAGAGGCATAATAATCGTTGAGGATGAATATACCAGTGACAGTGTTTGGGTCCTGTTGGGCTTCTCCAGCATCCATCACCAAAGCTCTTTCACGGGCAGTTCCAACAGTTTGATTTTTCTTTGGACGATTGGTTCTTCATGCGTCTAACAGCTCCACAACCGTAACAAGTTTTGGAAGGGCAGTCTCTGGCCATGTGGCCTTTCGCCTTGCAGTTGTTGTGGTACACGTTACCGCAATCCTAGGCATGGTGACAGTTACATTTTGAACACAGTGGCAGGTTCCCTGTGTAGCCAGATTTCTTCGTTTCTTGAACAGAAACAAAGGCAATAAAAATCCTTGACTGGTTTAAGGCCTTTTTCAGGTTGCTTCTC
Source organism: Deinandra increscens subsp. villosa (assembly GCA_039602395.1). Lineage (NCBI taxonomy): Eukaryota > Viridiplantae > Streptophyta > Magnoliopsida > Asterales > Asteraceae > Deinandra > Deinandra increscens. Next base: position 95,318 of record JBCNJP010000040.1, on the reverse strand, counting down.
TGGTCGTTTCTCAAAACATTTCTTGCCGTGATGACTGCGCTTTCGTTTACAGTCGCATTTCTTTCTAGGAGAAGGAGAGGAAGAAGAACAAACATCAACAACAAGCTTTGAATCAGAAGTCTTCCTAGCAAAGGATGCACCTTGGCGTGTAGCCTGGTAAGTCAGACTATGTGCCAAACGAACGACGCTTTGCAGAGTGGTTTGGTCGGATGACATCACATCCACTTGAATATTGGGAGTCCTAATGCGCAAATTTTCTTCTACAATGGTATCACCATTGTAAGATAGGGATGAGCGAGTTCATGAAACGCTTAGTGTAGCTAGCAATGTTAGATCAGTTCCAACAGATCTAGCATGTGAATTCCACCATGTGAGAGCAATGTTCATGAACGTGCAAGCGGAAAATTTAGCATTGGAGTGATCAGGGCAAATGCTGACGCGAAGAACAGATTTAGTCCTTATAAACCATGAATAAGGTCTATGGCACCCTCAGTACCCTTGAAGTTGATAGACTTACAGTTCATAAAGTCCTTGTAGTACATTTTCGGGCACCTGAAATGTTAGACGTGACCTTGAAAACAATTCTTGGTAATCATTTTCTCGGGTTTCCAACATTTATCGGGGGAAATCTTACCACTAGGAGAACCCTCGTGGTGTCCTCCAGCGGCACGGGCAGCTTCGTTAGAGGCTATAGCATCAACAATGCGTTGGGTGACTAGAACCTCGATTTGTAGCGTTCAAAGGGACAGGTGGAGGTGAGGGAGCTCGATTGTTCAATGGTGAACAGCAGAATGGTCTCCTCCACAGCTAGCATACGTCTCTCAAAAGACTTCATCGTTAGCATACATGTAGTGTCAGCACTGAAGACATCAGTCATGTTGGCGTGCAACGACTATATAGTGTAGCCATCAGCAGTAGATTGATCCTCGATCGCAGAGAGTCGTGACTCGAGGGTCTGAATAGTATCATATGCCAGCAAGGAACGAGGCTCGGAAATCACACGACGAATGACGTCATAGTGATCGGTCAAATGAGACTAAATCAAAACAAGATCAGGCAGAAGAACGGGAATGACATCTAGAATAGTGAAAGTGCGAGTAGTAACAGAGGCGAAGGACTCTCCGACCTCGTGAATGGAAGGAACAACTAGTAGATTAGATAAGCACTACCCTTTTGAGGCAGGCTCGTCAATAGGGGTTGAAGTCACGGGACGACGACAAATAGTAGACGTCCTTGATGTGAATTTAAACCTAGGACCTACTGGATCCAAAACAGTACGAACGGTACGACGGTGCCGGGTCAGAAGAAGAATGGTCAACGAAATGGACAGACGGAATAGGATCAGGAATGTTAGGAATGGAAACAATGGTGTCTGGAACAGACATAACGGCTATAAGAGGGAAGAATGTAGCAGGAACAGGCTCAACAGGGTCGTCATTGATCTTGTCGTCAGATGTGATATGATCCTACATGCTTCTGAACTGGTGCGGTCTCTGGGACAGGAGTCGACGGTGTATACTCCGGTGAACCAGGTACGTAGTCGGATGAAGATAGTGCGAAATTGGGCTCTGGCTCAGAGTCCGATGGTATCACGATAATCTTCTTGTTTTCCATCATATGACGATTCCAAGTTTATATCAATAATATATAATAATATATTAGGCAATTATCTTAGACAGTAAGGCATAACAGTTTGCAAGTTAGCACACATACAAGGCAATGCATGAATGCACACACACGAATGAATGATGCAGAGCTTAGGTTATAGACTAGGTGCAGACAGATGCATCCTAATTCACTATAACCACGGCTCTGATACCAAGTCTGTCACACCCCAAAAAATGGCTGAATGTGGGCATGTGACTGATTTGGCATCATGGTCATGGTTATGAATGATTGACATCTAAGTGAATGTTTTGAAAAGTTATTTATCTATCGAAAACATAAGTCTTAAACATTTATTTAAATATTTAAAACAGTGGCAGCGGAAAGTAGTAGTGGAAGTACATGTTAAGTTTCAAAAGAAAATGTTATGAGATTTTAAATCCTGACAACCCTAAGGTGTAATGTGACTAAATCTCCCAAGTGAAATGCATGAACACGCGGCAAGCAGACCATGATATGAGACAAGCAGGATCTATGCAGAAAGACATTGAATTGCATCCTTAATCACCTGAGAATTCAAGAAATTTAAAAAGTCAACAGAATTGTTGGTGAGTTCACAGGTTTGATGGCACATGAAAATGTTTGAAAAGTGTTTGAATCAGTGTTTGAAACAATGTTTGAAATGTTTGGCCGTCATGATATTATTTTTGTTGACTCTGATGTTGTAAAGATCAAGCGTGAACCTTGAATCCAAAACTAACTGTTTACCCACTCCTGGTGTCCAACCCCATGTATACCGAATGACCAGAATAACTAATGTACCCCTTGACTATTTCCGTGGAGTCAGGACTGGAGCGACCAAGTCGGGGCAGGGTCGTCAACCCAAATAGATCTATTCACAAGCTATCGTTTCGAATGAACTAATTGAATTCAATTAATAGTGGGACTTAGGCATATAACATGAATCAACATGAATACACCGATTAGGGTTTATGAAAAGAACATGCAATCAGTACGTCTTACAGAAATCATAATATCAGACAAAATGAAATTTGAATTGGCATTCATTGAATTCTCCCCCATAGTTTAGAAAACAGAAATAAGTAAAAGGGGCCGTGAAACTCACATGTTTGAAGATGGATGACATATATGGTTGGTTGAACTTAGCCTAGCAAACGTCTACAAGGAATTGTTATGACGTATTAGGGTTTGGCTATCTTGAGTTAGTGAATACATCACTCAATATTCAAGGTTAAGTCTCGACTGTTTTACCCGCTGGCAATGATGGAAATCCTAGGACATTATTTATTGTCTAATAAATAATACTATTGTTGGTGGAATTTATTATTTATTTGAATAAATAAATAATAATTAAATCTTCGCGTTTGAAAAATAAATATTGAATAATATTGGTTATTTTTCATTAAACGTTAGGAAAAATCATAAATATATAATCCGCTAAATATTTATAAGGTTTTGAACCTTTTTGATTAATGAATATGATATTTCTTTAGAAATGTTTCCAAAAAATATATGAAGTTATATTTTGATAAAATTAAGAGTTGGTTCGTCCGGTAGTTAGCCGGTTTCACCGGTTTGACCGTTATGACTTTCTTATGACGGTTTAGGTTTTCCTAACACTTAGGATTTGTTAGTAGACTTGTGTTAATGTGTTTTAGGGTCTTGAGTTGCCAATTCAATTGGTGGAAGTTTAACTTGTAAAATCCGACGTTTCCGAGTAACCGAAAGATAATTTTTACCGAAAAGGTCGTAGTTATGATGTTTAACCGTTTTGTTTTCAAGTGTTTAACTTCTCAAATTATTTTGTATGTTTGGAAAACATATTTGGCATCCCTAATAATACATCACAAGTCCTAAGTGGTCACAAGTTTGTCAAAAGGCTTAAACTTAATTTCTCATAAAAATAATAAATGATATTTTGTCACAAAAATTCCATGTTTATATTTCTTTGAAGTTTCATGGTTGTATCTTTGTTAAACACTTCTATGACTCAAAATCATCCTTTAGTAACTTTAGTTTTGGTTTTGGAGTCAGAATATAAGTGTTTGAAAGTTATGGAAAAATGTATATTTTTCTAAGTGACAGCAGTTTTATGACACACAGAAAATGTGTGTCATCTCTGTTCAGTGTTCATATTACAAGTATTTCCCAGATGACAGCAGATTTATGACACGCAGAAAGTGTGTCATCTCTGCCCAGTTTTGTCAAAACTTATATTTCTCATGAAATCCGATTTTTGACATTTTGTACACCCATTTTACACCAAGTTAAGTGTTCCAAATTATTTTTAACATACAAGAACTAGTAGTTGTCCAAACTTGGTCATTAAAGTGGCTCTTTTTAACAAACATTCAAGTTATTTATATATTTTTGTCAAATAACCAAACTTAACATGAACTAGTTTCCATCATGAGCACATAACCATACTAACATACATGTTTGCTAGCAAGTCATACAACAACCAAATCAAGACTTATTCTTGAACATGACATGTGACATGATAAGATTTATAGAAAAATAAGCAAAGATAAGTAAGTTTCCTCACTTAGAGCTTTCCGGATCGGGAATGACGTTAATGGGTTGTTGAACATAGCTTCCAAGTTTAGCTCCAAACCCAACCTTGATCTTGAAACGTGAAGGAAATGGTGATGAGAGTTCAAGGGTTTGTCATGGATTTTGACAAGAAAAACAAAGATTAGAAAGGATTGTTTATGAAGAATTAGAAGGAATAATGAAAGAAAGATGATGAAATAGAAGTTGTTGATGATTTACCTTGACTAGAGATGAGTGTTAGGAACTAGAATGAAGTGATGATTGGTGGTGGAAAAGTGATGGTGGCGGTGGTGATTTAGAGTGCCGAGAGGGAGAGGAGAGAAAGAGAGAAAGTGGGTGTTTGTTTCTTGAAGTTGTGTGGAATGAGGTGAGGTGTTTAAATGTTTAAAGGAATGGTTAAGTGGTGACTTGGGTTTGGTTCAAATGAACCGAAAATGGTGGTGGTTTGGTTGGTTTGTGTGAACCGTAACCAAGAAAGAAAAAGAGGGGGAAGGGTTGGTTTGATTCTAGCAAGTTTCTCTTGCATTTGTGTGTTGGAATTTGAAACATAGGGGTATGGTGGGGAGGTGTATAGGCCGGCCAAGGGGATGGGACAAGAGAGGAGGTTAGGGTGGCTCAAGGAGACAAGCATGATGGGTGTGTAAGTGGTTATAAGTATTAACCAAGGGTCCTTGGTTTTGTAGTGTACTTGTCCAACAACTTGGTTTAGTATCTAGATAGCAAAGGAACCTAAACATGTGCTCATAGTTCTTGTGATTAACCAAATAGTTAGGAGTTGTTAGGGATTTGGTTAGCTTGTACATGGGCCGGTTTTAAAAGAAAAAGAAAAGAGAATGATGGTGGGAGGGTTCGAACTCGGGATAGAAGAGAGGAAAGAGTGGGCTTCGGCCCAAAAGAAAAAGAGAGAGGGATTGGGCTTCGGCCCGAAAGAAAAGAGAGAGAGGGATTGGGCTTCGGCCCAATTCGGAAAGAAAAAGAAGTGGGCCGTCGGGCCTGCGGGCTAACGGGCCGAGACAGAAGAGAAGATGGGCCGAAAGGCTTGGGCCAAGGGAAAAGAAGGAAAAGAAAAAGAGTTTGGGCCATAGGCCCATTGGGCTTTCTGGGCCGAACCGGGTCTCGAGTCGGGTCGGGTTGAATCCGGTTTGGTCCTACGAGTCCAATGAGGCTTTGTTTGTGCAAAAACGATGTCCGGAATGAAAATGGGTTTTCGACGTGAAACAAGTGATCATAACAATACGAATATTGTTTATCGCGGACGTTTACGGATAATTGGTATGTCACTTGTCATGATTTGGTGTTTATGTTGTTGTGCACTAATGATGTATTCCGAATTTAAACGTTTGCTCGACGTGAGCGGGTTATGTTTAAATGTATGACGAAATTTGTTTGACGGAATTAAATAGTTTGAAGGAAAATAAATGGTTTGAAGTTGAATAAGTTTTAGAATTAAAACCAAGTTATGGTTTGACTTAGAATGGTCGTTTGAATAAACGACATGTTTGAAATACGTTTGTCATTACGTAATGGTTAGAAAATATAAAATGTTCATTTTATATTTAGATTTCACAACACAATGTTTATGAATTTCTCATTGTTGAAGTTCCATCTTGAATAGTTGAGGAACTTTGATTGATTTCCATTGCGGGTAATTGTTGTCGGACCTAGATTGGCTATGTTTGCACGTAAAGTCACCTAATTTGGGCAAATTAAGTCTAATGCACATATATAATCAGATAATTGCATGTTAATATAATATTAAAGTTAACCTGGAATATACGGGTTGTCACACATTCCTCCAAGAGTCATTAGGTTCGAGAAATCGTCTATGGCCCACATATGCTATTCTATCTCGTATACGTACACTACTTGCATCTTCATTGCATGTCGGACAAGCCATGTATCCACTTGTTTTCCATCCAGACAAGTAACCATACGCAGGAAAGTCATTGATTATCCACAAGAGTGCTCCACGCATGTTAAATCTCTGTTTTGAGTCGCAATCATATGTTTCAACACCCTCATCCCATAAAAGTTTCAACTCATCTACGAGAGGACGCAAGAATACATCAATCTTATTTCCTGGTGAATTTTTTCCAGGAATCAACAATGTCAACAAAAATGAAGCATCGACCATAGACTTCCAAGGGGGCATATTGTATGGAATGAGTACAACGGGCCACATACTATAGGAAAGACTCATTGCCCCGAAAGGATTGAAACCGTCACTGGCAAGGTCCAAGCGAACATTTCTAGGATCATTTTCAAAATCAGGAAACATTGCATCAAAGTGTTTCCACGCCTTTCCGTCTGCAGGATGCCTAAGAACACCTTCCTCTTTGGTTCTATGTCGATCATGCCATGACATTTCCCTAGCAGTGTGTCTAGAGGAATATAAATGCTTAAGTCTACTTGTGATGGGAAAGTAACGCAAGACTTTTACCGGTTTCTTCTTCCCCTTACTATTTTCTCCATAACGACTAGTGCTACACACCGGACAATTTTGTAATTCTGCATTTTCCTTCCAAAACAATGCACAATCATGTTTACAAGCATAGATAGATTCGTATCCCAATCCAAGAGTATGTAAATACTTTTTTGCCTCATAATGGTTCTTCGGAAAGTTTGCATCTTTGAAAGCCCGGCTAAATAAATTCAAAATCATATCCATCGACACATTTGTCATTTTACATGTTACCTTCACATTCATCAACTCTAGTAGAAAACCTAATACAGAAAAATCCTCACACCCCAGGTATAAAGGTTTCTCCATATCAACAAATAACTTATCCACATTTGGGTTATTACGTTGATCATGATCGTCCCTAAAGTTTTCGGATTCGGTTTCAACGCCTGGATGAAACGCATCATCAAGTAACTCGTGGACACCGTCATTTGATTCGTTTTCACTTTCTTCAAACTCGTTTGTTTCGTCTATTTCATAACCCGGTAGGTGTTCACCGTGATGTATCCATACATTATATGACGGTAAAAAACCATTATGTATGATATGTGTAGCAACAACTGAGGGAACATGCTTTCTTGCATTCACACACTTTTTACATGGACATTGTATTCGACCATCACTATCAACATATTTGTTACCCCTTTCTGCGAAAGCCATCGCTCCTTTAATAAATATTGGATCTATCTTATTAGTTATTTTGGTCCAACTCTTATCCAAAGTCATTGTGAAATTCTCTTTATGAAACTACCTGATGTGTTAATCAAAAATTATTTAGAAGTACATAATGAGTCTTTTTAACTAAGATTCAATAACGAGGCAAACAAGGTTTTGAATGTGCATAAATCAGTAGTTGCATCACACTTGAAACAGAGTACCTATTCAACATGGAACTGAGAAAAAATCATGGTCAAAATGTCACAAATACAAGTTTCCAAAAAGTTTAAAAACACAAGTTCAACACCATACCTGTATATTACTTAAAACAAGCACCATATATATTCACAGATAGAAACATTATATAACACTTAAAACAAAACAAGCACTGTATATATTCAGTGAAAGAACAAAAAAAAAAATCATTCCTTCAGGATGAGAATTTCATGATATAAATTCATTTCATCAAATTAAGAACCATATTACAACTCTTTTCCCCAAATCATCACATTCTTTTTCCCCAAATCATCACGTTCTACCAAATTTAACCTAAGAACGTTTACAATTTCAATAACTAGAACTCAAAAAACTGAACTACTGTTGAATCGTATAACATGTAGAGGGTAGGGTCTTGTACGACTCAAATATATGAACAAAATTCATCAGATTAAACTTGTTATCATACCTGTGAGTGTGTGACTATGAGCGATTGAGGCTGTTTCGAAGAACTGTAGACGGCTGGAAGGAGGTGTCGCTTGTTGCTCAAGGTTGAACTCGGCGAATCAAGATAAGCATTCAATTTCTTCAAGCTGGAATTGATCGTGGATTAAGGGAGAAAATTGGTGTGGAGGGAAATGTGGAGGGAAAGTGATTAAGGAACCGCCAAATTCTCTTTTATATCGATCGGAGGTAACAGGAAAAAAAAGTAATTCCAAGTTTATTTTTATTTTATACTATTACTTATATGATATGATTTTGTTAACTATATATATATATATATATATATATAGGGGAAGGATCCTGTGAAAACACCCCTTTTTTGTGAGAACTGCGTAAACAAATCTTAAAACCTACATAACTATTTCATACGTTAATATTTTTTAAAAAAATTTGCACCAAAAGTCTTAAAATTATGTTGTATTTAATCCTATAAAAATTTAAGAAGATTTAACGCTTTTTTTTTATTTTTTTTATTTTTTTGTGTGTGGTGCACATGTGCATCACAAAAAAAAACTCATAATTTTAGTATGAGTTAATATTTTTTTTGCCTTAGTCGCACCATATGTGATATATTTTCATTATTTTTTTGCGTTTTTGTTGAATTGTGCACATGTGCATCACACCAAAAAAAACCTCATACATGTGGTATACATTAATATGTTTAAAAAGAAATTGCACCCTAAATCTTATAGTTGTGTTATCTTTAAATTTAAAGAAAAAAATAACATCTTACAACTTTTTTAAATTATATGATGCACATGTGCATCACGCGAAAAAAAAAACGTTAACTTTTTTTTTAAAAGAATTTGCTCCAGAATTAAAGATAACGTAATTCTAAGACTTTTGGCGCAAATTTTATGAAAAACTGTTAACGTATGAAAAAGTTAGGTGGGTTTTAATATGTGTTTTCGCAGTTTTCACAAAAAAATGTGTTTTCGCAGGATCCTAACCCTATATATATATATATATATATATATATATATATATATATTTCATGTTTGTTAGACTAACCTAGTTAAGAATTTTAGACCAAACATAAAAAAGGATCAAATTGGAACTGATCCTAATTATTTTAATCGGGTCTACTTTGGTTTGGGTTAATGAGGATCGTTCTTATTAAATATGGTCGTCGTTCGTCATATACAATTAAATTGGGTTGTTACTGGACAATTACAGTTTGTTAAGGTCTATTATTGGTTAATCGTGAAAAATATTATGAAATTGAAGCCATTAACGGTTAAGCAGGGTGAGTGATGGTCAGTTTGGATCAAATTACTATTATTATATTAGGAAATACGTTAAACCCTGACTATTTGGGTTAACCCGTCACCTAATGTCAGTTTGCTTGAAATTTAATTTACTATGAGAGACTGGTGTTGTGTTTTGACAGTGGTATTTGGGTTACCAGGTAGTAATTTTAATTTTAATAAAACTCGTGAACTAAGTATATTTTTACCTTATATACTTAAATACAATAATAATCATATATAATTGTGGTAATAACACGACAATCACATCTAAATATAAATGTGATAATAACACGACAATTACATCTATAAAGTTTTTATAGTTATATCTAAATAAAAGCCAGATTCATATTTAAGAGCTACACCACACTCAAGTACCAGTGTGGGTGCACATTTAAGTGGTTGTATGTCAATGTTCAGGTGGATGTATCAGTCAAAAACAGTTGTAGACGCTTCAAAAGTAAGGGAATGTGAGACTGCCACTTTAGCTAAAATGATATATAAGCTGATTATAGGTATTGATATCGTTTCATAAACACCGTCTCCTCCTAGATCCATGAACTAATTCAATATGAACCAGAAATCAAGTTAAAGAACAGCACCTCTATGTTTGTAAATATCAGAAGAACATGAAATTACCTCATGTTGCAACATGAATAATAATCAAAAGAAAATTTAAGAGCTATACCACACTCAAGTACCAGTGTGGGTGCACATTTAAGTGGTTGTATGTCAATGTTCAGATAGATGTTCAAAACAGTTGTAGACGCTTCAAAAGTAAGGGAATGTGAGACTGCCATTTTAGCTAAAATGATATATAAGCTAATTATAGGTATTGATATCGTTTCATAAACACCGTATTTTCCAAGATCCATGAACTAATTCAATATGAACCAGAAATCAAGTTAAAGAACAGCACCTTTATGTTTGTAAATATCAGAAGAACATGAAATTACCTCATGTTGCAACCTGAATAATAATCAAAAGAAAATTTAAGAGCTACACCACACTCAAGTACCAGTGCGGGTGCACATTTAAGTGGTTGTATGTCAATGTTGAGGTGGATGTATCAGTCAAAAACAGTTGTAGACGCTTCAAAAGTAAGGGAATGTGAGACTGCCACTTTAGCTAAAATGATATATAAGCTGATTATAGGTATTGATAATAAGGTAGGGTGAATTTTAGTTTAGCGTGTGCAAACGGGTACTCGTCATACCCATACTTAAAAGTACGTATCCATAAACCCATACTATTCGGTTTATTCGCGTTAACCCGAACTCAATGTTTTTGATAAATTTAACACGAAAACCGACACTAAATACAATTCAGGTTAAGTCTAATTAATCAGGTTTAAGTGTTTTTGACACTTATACATAACAGCGTTATAGATTTGGTATAGTAAAGAGGAAATAATAAAATAAAAAAAATAATATAAGTTTACATCTTAAATAAAATTTTACTTTATAAAAATTTGTGGCATTGTTTTTATTTATCCACAACTAAAATTTCGTTCGTTCATAACAAGGAGATAGATAAGGAGTTCAAACTCACTCAAAAATCAAAATTTGTAGCTGGAATCTCTCACCCGCGAAAACTGAAATTCCCACGAACTACCTCACGTAAGAAGCGGAAATGGTGCGCACACCTCAAATACCAATCACTCCGATTGATTTATGTACTCCATCAGAAACGGTTATCGACGAACATTATCCCCTGCTCTCTAATTCTTTGCTTATTCTCAAAGTCAATCAGGTATGCTTTGTTTCTTTTGTCCAATTTATATGCATATAACATGTTCGATGAAATGCCTGAAGAGATCTAGAGATAGAACTTAGGCTGATTACATGTCAATATGTGTGTAATTTTTGTATAGAAATTTGCATACTTAGGCTACTATTACCTGTTTTTCTTGATGATTTGGAGTAACAATGCTTACTTAGGCTGATTACATGTCAATATGTGTATAATTTTTGTAAAGAAATTTGCATACTTACGCTACTATTACCCAGAAGGATGACAATGAAGGGCTTATGACTGTAGGTAAAAACAATATAGTTGATAAATGTAAAGAAATGGAAGTGGCAAAGATTTATATGTGATATGTCTGATGACAATAATGTGAATGGAAACTTGTATATAGGGTGTATCTCTGTTGCTACTACTCCTAATCCTAAAATTTATGTAAAAAATGAATTGGGTCTAGATGATTCTGGTGCGCTCAGATGCTGTGTTTTGAAGTTTCAATGTGCTTTTTGTTCTATTTTGCTTTGTTGTTTCTTTTTTTGTTTTATATTGGTAGTGTTTAGGCTTGGGAGTGTAATCCTTCTGGGTGTTTTTTTTTTGTTGGATTGGACCTTTTCTGTAGTTATTGTTTCAAAAACAATGTTGCTATTTCAAAAAAAAAATATATGCTTCTTCTTCTACTGTCTTATATTTAGATGATTGTAATATCCATATAAAGCTAAGTATTGATAATAATTAATGCAGAATGACAACGTGGAAATTGATGTTGTTGTTGACTATGGTCCTTACACGAACAAGGACTGAACAAGATTCCTCCCTACCTGAAGTTCAGTTGGCTACCTACGGAACACAACGCGCAAACCGTAGGCGCAAGGCTAACAGTGGTACAACCACAGATTCTGGTAAAAATATATAGATTTCTTTTCATTATAACCACAACTAATGGTAAATAACTACTTTTTAGAAAGGTTTACAGCATTTTATGAGAAGAGAGCATGTGTATGTTTCATTTAGTTGGAAGCTAGACTTCAAACATAAAATATACAAATTTTTCTCTATTGGAGCTGCCTCATCTATAAAATATACAAATTTTTTTCTAAGTTTTGACTGCTGTTTGGTTATCTATTTTCTCATTAATGTTGCACAGAAGATGTGTGTTGAAGGTTATAGACTTAAAGAAACCCATCTATAAAATACATAACAGTAGCATGAACCATTGATTTTGCTGTGTTTTTATCAAGAGAATTATATTCCTGAAGTTAGCCATCTTTTATTTACCAAAAGTGAGTGGCAGCTACAAATGATTATGGGTCTTTCAAAAGGTTCAAGATAATGCTTCATTTGGTCAGATTGTGTTTCTTGCTTGCATTGTCTTCAGTGGCTAATGTGGGGAACAAACTTCTTTTGGTGGAGGACTTAGTTTATTTTGGTTGCTAAACTAAACTAAACTATACTCTAAAACCAGTTAAGAAAGTGATGATCATAGATATTTCCTAAGTGATTTCCAATGCTTAATCCTCGGATGATTCATTTATGTTTAGGCAATATAGTGTGGTTTGAGTTTATTTTTCAATAATAAGCATTCGGTTATAATAAATAGAAGGAATGAGAGATATGTCCATATGGATAAGAAGTATTAGTACATACCTTATGCCTCAATTGATTTTCTGTTTTAGCATTTCCAGCCTCGCAAGACTGCTGCGAATCTCGACCAGCAGCCTTAGCCTTCACTTCAGCAACTTTGCCAACCTATTTACTAGCAAAACCATCACTAGTAAATAGCACCCTTACACTCCCTGACTTTAGCATCACCAGATTTTGAGGATCCACCATTCTTTTTCTGCCAAAAACCTTTCTTAAATCCGCCACAACCAGATTTAGCATCAGCCTTTGTCCCTGAATTACCATCCACATTTTTGCCCTTCAAATCAGATTTTTTTGCTACTCTCCTTAGATTTAACCTGAAGTTCTTTTGTTTGTTGATTTTAATCTCTTCAGTCGTTTGTGCATGTGTGGTGTCGGTCTACTAAACGAGTCGGGTCGGATCAGGTCACATATAAGCAAATACGAATATACAAAGAGATGTGTATCTAGAAATCTTTGATATATGACATTTTTTTAAGATGACGCAAATATATAAGAATATTAAAGACGTGTAATTGGTTAAGCTGCACCAACTGTTTGATATATGTCCTATTCAAGTACAGATGGACAACCTTTTCTTAAATAGCAGTTCTTCTAGTTTATGGTAAAGAAATAATTCCGTGTCAAGAGTTCCACTTAGTTAGCTATGAATTTAGGATTTAAGATCTTAATTTTTTGTTAGCTGTAGTTCGTCTATAATGTGTAAATAAAGATTTTCATCCTCATAATTTCTCCAAATTTTGGAGAGGAGAAAATGTAAACAGAGTATATATTGTACAAAAAGATATAATGAGCCTTACATTAAATATCACTGTCTTGGGGACTTACCTTTGCAGGATTTCTAACCAGGTTCTTTTACAGAACAACCTGCTACTTCTCGTGCAGATGATCATGTAGAAGAAGGCGCTCATAATGTAGGAGACCCGGTAGCGCAATCATCAGTGGAAAATATTGGTGCACGAAAAGGACGCGGTCCCAGTTTAAATAAGAAAATTATCCTGAGCAAGGGTAACAAAATTAATTTGACAATGGATAAAGGTACCAAGCGCTTTGTCGGGACCACAGCAACACAATTTGCTACCGAGTGTGGAATCGTCATTCGGAGCTATTGTCCGATGGATTTTCATAAATGGGATTTGATGACTCAAGATGTTAAGAAAAAGTTGCATGAGAAATTAAAAGTAAGTACTATTTATTTCTTAGAATTATTGAGAAGCTATTATCACTTTAATTTCCATTTCACTTCTCAACATATCTATTAAATGCAGGAAAAATTCACATTGTTGCGGGAAGATGTTGTTTTTATGGAATATGTTGATAATCAACTACATACCCAATGGAAACGAACCAGAGGTGTTTTCAGTGCTTACTGGAAGAAGAATGAAGGAAGAACGGATCCTCAAAAGGCAAGATCGATGATGAAATCGGACTGTAGGAGTGTAGAAGATTGGAATCATCTCTGCGACTACTGGGAGAAGGAAAAAAACACAGGTGAGTAACCGAGTCTTATTTTGTACAAATCACAACTATTCGTGATTTATTTCTTTAATTTTTCTTGCTTCTAATATGTATGTCAACGTTCATTCTTTTAGAAATACAGTGAGCAAATGGAAATGAATAGAGGAAAGCTAATTAATGCAAGCAGAGGGGGATCCCGGTCTATAGCTAATCATGTCTTCCAACTAGTAAGCTTTAAAGTTTTATGTTATTGTTGTTGATGTAGTGAATGCATATACAGCAGCAAAACCATGGCTTCCAATCTGAGTTTTAAAACGTAATAGGATAGCAATAATGTACTTTATCCTAACTATAGAGACCCATTTAGCAAACCAGTAGCTTAGAATGTGAGACAGTAAGGTTATTCCAAAGCGTGCATATGCCAACCTCCATCTTTTATAAAAAAACCAACAGCCCCATTCCCGATATCCACTGTTGTAAACCATAAGTCACCCCAAACCAGCTCCTACAAACTAATAGTAACCCTCTCAACCCAAACCAGCCCAGGAGAATAACTAGTAAACACTCAGAGGTTAACAGCTGCCTGAAAATCATCTTTCTTGTCTGAATATCATTTCCAGCAGCAACATTAAAGACAGCTTTGCCCACACTTTTCTTACCATAAATAACACTCCCAACAGCAACATTATAGACAGTAGCATGCATACTGAGATTAATAAACCTAGTAACAGCAGCATCATCAGTTATCTTTCGTCTTGATTTTTGTGTAGAGGTAGCAATTTAACACATTTGCTTGTGCATGTGTCAATTTGGGCTGTGTTTTATGATATTATCTGAAACATGTAGGGTGAAACGGGTTGAAAGTCATCTGAAGTCTATACTTTATACATACATGATACTATTCTCCTATGGTGAAACTTTAAATCTTATGATGTATTGTTATATAAAAATAAAGTAAATCGTCATAATAACAGTCTAATAGAATGGGTGATTTCCATTTCCTTCCCTTTTGGCTTTTATCAGCCAAACACACTTACACTTGTGTAAAATAAACTAACATAACCTAATAAATAAGTACGGTAATCCTATGCATTGCAGGTAAAAAACTTATTTTTTAATATTTATAAATTATCACTTTATACTTTATACTTTAGAGAGGCCAGCCTTAAAACCTGCTGTGCATATCCAAATGTGAAATTCTCACGTCATCTATTCAAGTCCCGAGTAGGGTACCATCAAAATAGGGATGACACTTTTACCTTTAGTGATCTTCATTTATGTCAGGATAAATAGCCAAGAGAACTTCCATTGATTCATACTGGAAGTCGGTTTAACATTGATTAAAGGAACGAAGGTGATGTATATATAGGATGTGATTAAATGTGATTAAAGCATGTAGTGCCTACACATGTGAATGTGATCATCCCTCAGCTTCATCGGTTTTTCTTGCAGATCGTGCATTACAAAAAACACACTTTCATTAAAAGCACTAACTATATAGATAGAATTTGCTGGAATTTATTCCATACCACTCATAGGATCCATCAGCTTCCTCCTGATAAATACATTTCCTGTAACACTTGTTTCACACATTAAGTAATCAAGTAACAATTAATGTGATTGTAAAATTATATGATCAATAATGAAAATGCATTAATTTATGTACTTATTAGTTACTAATTGTCATATAGGAGAACATGTCTTCAAATGTGCATAGAAGTTGTTGATTTCTTTGTAGCAACACAAATTCAACTTAGTCATATTAGGCTACTTAATTGATAGGGATTTACTGCACAAAACAGAACAAATGCATATCATTGATACATGGTTTATCCAATTTGTAATTTTGTATAATATGTTTTCAGACAAAGTTAATACTACTTTCACAATGCATATGTATAATTAGCATCAAAATGACCAGAAAACACTTCAACCTGATTACCAGTTACACCAACCCAAATCAACCAGAATACCAAAACCCAATTGCCAATTAAACCGAATCTACTTGGGGTCGTTACTTAGTTACGATTCCACCATAAAGCCCGACCCGACAAACCCGGTACTAGATAATACAACTTGACCCATTTATCGTTATAATCTATGAATATTAAATAATTCCACACTATAAATCAAAGTTATAGATCAACTGATTCGAACCTGTTCCCGTGTGTTTGAACTACTTGCAGCCTTAATTGTGGATCACCTATTAACCCCCATCTACATATTACTTCTAATTTCATGAAATACCATGAATGTTTATGTGATTAGGAAGTGTAATGTTGACTAATAAACTGATCTGGACCAGCTGCTTACTTGATGGTTATTCTTGTGAAACACACAACTCCAAAACATTAGGTTGAACCCTTTTGACCTGTGATTAAATGATGTAATGTTGGCAGCTAGCAATAATTCTTAACAGTTGGCCCTTAAGCGTCCATCTCCCTAACCAAGCACCCAAACCTTCACTATCACCCTTGCTCACTGCTGATATAGATGAAATGTGGTGTAGGACTCCAGAATAACATCCCTTTGCCCTGCACACCATAATCAGCAGAAACAAGAATCCCTCATCCTAACTAGTGCAATCCATTGATGTTGACATAATGGTGCAAGGAATTCCTGATTCAAGTGGTTTTCATAATTCATAATCTAAATTGTATACTTTTGGTTATTTGTTAGGCTGCCATCATAATTCAATATCTAAATAGATCATAGGTTGGTGTTATAGATTTCTTATCGTTTGTATTTTAGGCTGCTTGTTGCTTTTGTTGTAATAACCTGCTATGATGACTATAATTTTGATATGCTGTTATGGTTTTAAAATGTGATATGTTTGTAACCTGATGTGATATAGGCTCACTCTGTTAGTATTTTAGTAATCTGTTGTTTGATTATTGTGTTATAATTCTAGCTTACTGCAGTTTATTTGTTTGATTATTGTGTTATAGTTCTAGCTTACTGCAGTTTATTAGTGTTTGTTACTTATGAAAAGTGGACACATCCCTACCCATGTATAATTGTAGACCAGGTTATAGATAGAGCTCAGATAAGGTTTCCTATTCAGAATATACATATGTTTGTGTTATATTAGTTTTAATGTTTAATCAACACACAAAACGTACCAATAAGTCTTTACTTTGTTATTGTTTTATATTAGTTTTAATGATATTGTTTATGTTGATAGACAAATCCCGAGACTGAAATGCCGCCAAGTCCGTTAGAAATGTACTATCGGTTGCATTATAAGGCCGATAAGCAAGGGTGGTTGAACGATCAATCACGTATTGACTATGTAAGCATCTTATTGTTAAACTTCTTTTTATTTTGTCAAGTTAAATATTTTGGGTTGTTATTGCTTTTAATTATTGTTCTCTTATATTATATTAGGAAAATATTCTTAAAAAAAAAGAGACGGACATGGCTCGATTGAATAAAGAAGGAACCATCTGTACTACGGCTATTCAACATGAGATTGAGAAACAAGCAATTAAAAGTGTTTGTGGTAAGGAAAAAACACTTAAATCGGCATGGGAGTTTGGAGTCGGTCCAGTTTTGAAGAAGAAGGATAAGTTGTTGAAATTGTTGGCTGAATCATCCAAGGAGAATTCTACCGAGGATGATGAAGATGTAAGAAAGAAGGTTAAGGTACTTGAAACGGAAAATTCACTATTAAAGAAATTCTTGAAAAAAGCAAATATCCAGATTTCGACATCACAAACCCACATGTGGGTTCTAGTTCTGCTGGTTCTGATGGAGTTCCAAGTGATTCGGGTGAAGATGAAATGGATGTTGGAAACTCTACTTAGTTCTTTACTTTCATCGTTTCTTATTTTTATCTAGTACAATTTGAGACTTATGAATCGTTGTTCGTTTGTTACTTTATGTTATCTACAACAATTGTAGACTTTTGATTGGTTTACGTTATCATTTGGTTTTGTTGATCAATATTATTTATTGTTTTTTAGTCCCTAAAAATATTTGCTATAAATTTGGATTGCATGCTTAAGACTAAATTTAATTGTATCGTAGACTATTTTTCAGTACCTAATTGTACGTACAGTTGATTTTATAAACCGTATTAGAGACTAAAAACTAGTCATCTCTACTTTTGGAGACTGAATTAAAGACTTTAAGTAACCATATTGCAACTAAATATCAGTATTTGATATTGCATAATAAGGACTAATTGTCAGTCTTCAATATATATTATTGGGAACGAATTCAATATAGCAAGTCAGTCCCTAAAACAGACTAATAGGGACAACGTAAACATGTTTACGGGAATGAATTTTAGTCCCTAAAAATAATCCTAGGGACTAAATCAACACAAGAACTAGGACTGATTATCAGTCACTAAAAATAGATTTAAGGACAGAAATGACGTACCCCCGGGACCAGGATTGAAGACTGGATTTTTATGTATAGGGGACTGAATGTGAGTCTCTGTTGATGGCACACGACGGGGACTGACTGACATACTGATTATCAGTCACTAAAACCAGATTTAAGGACTGAAATGACGTACCCACGGGACCAAGATTAAAGACTGAATTCTTATGCATAGGGGACTGACTGTGAGTCTTTGTTGATGCCACAAAACGGGGACTGATTTTCAGTCACTAACCACATTATCTAGGACTACGCATCTGCCACTGACGGTGACTGGCAAAATTCAGTCCCTAATCACTATTAGGAACTGATTACAGATTATCAGAGACTGATAATTTAGTCCCTCATGGCCACTTTTCTTGTAGTGTTCCCAATTAATTAACTGAATTTTGTGTTAACCTAGAACCTGAAACCTGGAGGGGTTGCCTTATTTTTATTTTTAATCAAATCAAGTTGAATTTCAATTTTAAATTAAGTTTAGTATTAATAATCAAAAAAACCTGCAAATCTAACCACATGCTCCTCGTGGATTCGACACCCGACTTACCCTGTCTATAGGTAAAGTTAGGTTAATTTTTGCATGACCCCAACGACAGGTCATCAGGAGGGTTCCACCATTGCTAATGACCTTCTAGAGGCCATCACTTCGGTGATTAATTTGTGGCTAGGGGGAGATGCCCGAGGTGTCTGGCGGAGTTTGTTGCTTCTGCTCCTCTTACACTCTTTTTAAAGTCTGATAATGGGATCCGCCCAATTGCGGTTGGTACTATCAGGAGACGTCTGGTTTCCAAGGTTGCTATGAAAGGGGTTGGTAAGGTTATGGCGTTGTACCTCTATGATTTTCAATTCGGGGTTGGTGTGTCAGGAGGGGCGGAGGCCATCTTGCACAGCGTTAACCGTGTTTTAGGAGATCGCCACGAGGATGTGTATCTGGGTATGCTTATTGTAGATTTTTCTAATGCCTTTAACCTGGTTGAGTTCAGGGTGACGTGCCCTTCTATTTCGCCTTGGGTTGAGTTCTTATATGGGCAACCAGCTAGACTGTATCTCGGGGATAATCATATCTGGTCCACTGCGGGAGTTCAACAAGGTGACCCTTTGGGGCCTCTCCTCTTCGCGCTTGTCCTACACCCATTGGTTCACCAGATCAGGGACAATTGCAAGCTTCTCCTTCATGCTTGGTACCTCGACGATGGAACTGTTATTGGGGATGTTGGAGAGGTTACCAAAGCGCTGGACATCATTAAAGATAGGGGGCCTTATTTGGGGCTTGTACTTAACATCAGAAAAACTAAGCTCTTTTGGCCTTCTTGTGACGGTAGGAAGCCTCGTGCGGGTCTCTTCACAGAGGACATTGGCAGACCTGGCCTAGGGGTGAAACTCTTAGGAGGAGCTGTTAGCAGGAATGCAGATTTTATCCAAGGTTTGGCAACGAAAAGAGCTTCCAACGCTGTTGATCTGATTCGCCTACTCCCCAATCTGGGGGATCCGCTGAGTGAACTTCTTCTGCTGCGCTCATGTATGAGTATAGCCAAACTTTTCTTTGGGTTAAGGACATGCCCTCCTTTACACATGATGGGGGCTGCTTCCCTTTTTTATAAAGAACTACCCACGGCAATCGAGAATCTGGTGGTTTGCGGGGGGCCCTTCTTTGGGGGTCTCCAATGGCGACTTGCTTCCTTACCCATCAGGTGTGGGGGGCTTGGATTATATTCTGCGGTTGAGGCTTCCTCATTTGCCTTTGTGGCATCAAGGGCGTAATCTTGGGTGCTTCAAGATCTGATTTTGAGGGAAAGTGGGATTTGTGGCATGGATTCTGAGTATGAGGGTGCGTTAGACCGTCATTGGGATGTTACTCCAGGCTTCGACTTTAGCGGTTTCACTAACAAGGACACCGCCCCCCCCCTCCCCCCCCAAAGCCCAAGAAGTTTTGGCGAGTGCCCTTTTTGGTAAAATCATGTAGGAGATGGAAGTGAAGTTTGACATGACCGTAAGACAAAAAGCCGTGTTCCGATGCTTACAGGCGCCACATGCCCAAGATTTCCTTCGAGTTATCCTCATCGAGGGGCTGGGCCAGCACATGTCACCGGTGGAATATCGTGTTATTCTTAAATACCGCCTTATGATTCCCATTTTCCTGACAGATGAAAGATGCCCCGTTTATCGCAAGGTGTGTTTGGATTCGTTTGGGGAGCATGCTGTCCATTGCAAAGAACTCCTGGGGTTTAAATAGCGACACGATTTGGTTAGGGATGTTCTATTTAACATATTCAAGCGCGCAGGAATTTTGGCGAAGAAGGAAGCTCAGGTCAACTTCCTGACGGACCCGTCTGATGGGCGATCGACCCTTAGACCGGCAGACATCTTGGTCTTTGGATGGGTAGGGGAAGCATGCATGCCTGGATCTAACTGGGGTCTCCCCTCTGGTGGGCTTGGGGCTTGGGGAGTTCAAAGTGGGCCAGGCGGCTTCTAAGGCTGCGATGGGGAAAGTGAACAAGCACGAGAAAGCGTGCATAGAAAATCAACATGTGTTTGTTCCTTTTGCCTTTGACACCTTTGGCTTCCTCGCTTCTAAGGCTGTGGAAACTCTCAGTAGAGTTCAACAGATCATGCATGGTAATGTGGTGTCTTTCGGGGCTAGGGACGTTGTTTTCACGTGGCTCAGCTTTGCTATTCAGAAGGGCTTGGCGGCGCAGCTTGTTGCCCGCCTCCCTTGCCCGCCGGGGTGATTGTCCACTTGTATTTGTTTTACTATTTCTCACCCTAAAAGGGTAAAACCGTCTTTAAATTCTACACTCACTCAAGATATTTATTTTAAAAAAAATTACCCATTGATTCATAAGTTGGTTGATATTATGGATGGTGATTTATCTTAAACGGGTCAAGTGTTTTAATAATAAAAACTTAACTAGAAAGAAAATAGTGATCAACAGCAATGGATAATGGCAATTTTCAACAGCGATTAGCAATAGGAATTTACAAACCGTTTTAACTACTGGAATCCAGAAATGAGGCAGATGTTTGTTGAAATGCAACATAAATTGGAGGAACCGGTGAAAAGGTTAGACTCCTCACAATTAATCAGAATACTACAAGCCCTAGAAAAGTAGAACTTTTCTGTTTTCATGGAGGCAATTTTGAGGATGGATTAAGTGATGCAACTAGGTTTTCTTAAAGGAAGATACACGAGGACAACTGAAACAAAGGTACTTAATTTCATATATCTTGAAGGTGATTCTTGTTAGTGGAATTAAAGTTACTTAAGAAACAATAGTGATACTTGAAGCTTGAAAGATTATGAGGGTTAGTTTGAAAATAAGATTCCACAATCAATTCATAGTGATGTATTAGAAATCTAAAAAGAAGCTGTTGAAAATATTGATGTTTATAATGATTTACATGAAAAGGATATCAGTTTCCTTGTTTTTCCTGATGCAAGTATAGTCATGAATCAATGCATAGTTCCTGGAATTCCTTTCAAATTATTCAACTGATCTTGGATGGTTTGGCAGGTGGTGCCACAGGTAGGGTGGCCGTAGTGATAGCAGATAGATTACCAGTAATTGTTTTGTTTCCCTAAAATAGTAAAATATATACAAGTTCAACTTCATTTGATAGATTCTAATTTAAAAAAAAATGCAAATCCTTCAAATTTAAGTTTCTTTAAATTTCAATTCATCTAACAAATTTAAATTCCTTAAAAAAAATTTGACAATCCAAACGTCTACTCACAAACCATTAAACATGGAGTACAATTTGTTTCTATTCCACACAACACACATACACTTCATTTTATTGCATAACCTTGCTGGTCCATAGATGATGAATGACACGATGCCATTTTCATTCAACCTCTTCGATGAACACACGTGACCCACTACCAAGTATGTTAGATTTCCTTTCGGAGAAAGCTTTAAAGCCCACTTCTTCAACTGGTGGAAAAAAAAGAACTTTATATATTATAGTTATTATGCACAACAGTAGTAACAAAAAGAAACATAAAACATGACAGTTTTATTAGTAACATTGACCCGTACCTTTATAAAAGCCGCCATCATGAATGAAAGGAAGATAGCGTGAGCCTACTATTTAGGTATACCGCAAAAATTGCATGTTATCTAGGATGTATTCTCCGGTTGTTAACTGAAAAGCAGAGAGATCTCCACCAATAATATGATTCCATGACTTGTAATAACTCAACACATCTTCCCCTTCCTCCATCTTTTCATCTTCATCATACACAAGACCGATCCCGCACTCCCTTGTAAGTTGATCATAATATCCATTTGTTTTCCGTATTACAGTAATAGTAATCTGGTCACCACCTGTCATCTCATTCAGCCCAAACATCCAATGACTTAACAAACTTAAACACTTTCCACCTAACTTGACCTCATCAATATAATGATCATAAATCCAGGTGTGGTTTTTTGTAATATTACTAATTTTGATCATTGGCAACACAAAAGAATTATTTGGATGCTTCTCCACACAACAGAAATTCTATCCTCGGATCTCCTTAGGAGATGATGGGATGGTAAATGAGATTGATGACCCCCTGCTTCTCTGCGCAATCCAATTCGGCCTTCTTTTCCCCTCACAAATTATGCTGAATACTCCAAATTCATAATATATCTGTCAGATACAATATTACTTAGCTTAAGTTCATAACACACACACACACATATACACACACACATATATACACATTAATTAGAGGAAACCTTGGTTTGGGATGATGTATCTGATCCTCTGAAGGTGTACGTTCCAAGTTCTTTTTCTTTTATAAACTCTGATTTTGTCCAACCCAAAATATGTAGTACCCTTTCATCAACATCTGCCACAGGTTGGACTTCAACCATTCCATCAATTTCAATTGATGAATCTTGTTGGGAATGTTTTTCTAGGCTAAAATTCCAAAGTCAGAGTTCCAAAGGAAGTTCGGAGGAACTTCTCATACACTAAGGAGTTCCTCCAAAACTTTCTGTAAGTTACTCCGGAACTTTGACTTATCTCCAGGTTCAAGTTCCAAGACAGAAAGCTGACAGAGAGCAGTTTGCTTTTCGCCATGCTGTTAACTGTTCACCCGATAGAGCTGCTCAACTGTTCACAATACCCATGCGCATAGTACAACAACTTTTGGAGTAGATAAGATTATTTTACTTAGCCTAGGGGCTAAAAGGAAATAAAAGTATATCTTTTATTTCCTCCTTGCACTATATATATTACATGTATTTCTCTAGTTTATTGTGGATCTATGTGTGAAGATCGACCACTGTTCTTTTCATATCAGTTGTAACTCTTGAGAAGTATTAATATAGTAGTGCTTGGATTTTAAACCTTGTGTTCATATACTTTACTTCTTGTTTGCTAGTTACTATTTCGGATCAAAACATCTTTGCTAAGAACACAAACAAGTCTGATTCCGCCTTTCTTGTTTGAGACCTTCATGTAACTTGATAAGGTTAACTGGTTTAACCACGATCCAACAAGTGGTATCAGAGCTTTGGCTCTTGTGTTCAAAAGTTTTAAAGAATTTTCTAAAACTTTTCTTACTTGAAGGTGTTCTGTTTGCTTTAGATAAGACTGTTGCATTTTATTAAATCTCTGAAAATGAGTGAACTGAGAAATGGCAGCACTAACAAACCACCTACCTTTACTCCTGATGACTTCGACACCTGGAAACTTCGAATGGAGATTTTCTGTAAAAACACTGACCACAAAATGTGGGCATCCAATCACTCAGGACCACAAGTCATTACAACCAAATCTGTAACCCAACCTATTGTTGATTTAGTAAAAACGTATGAGAATTATTCTGATGATGACCATAAGACCTATGAATGTGACTACAAAGTTTTGTGGGCACTCAAGGCAGCTCTTCCTAATTCCATACTCGTTGGCTTTAAGAGATGCAAAACTGCACATGATCTTTGGAAAGCACTTATCGAAATGTATGAAGGGACAGATGAGGTCAAGGAGAATAAGAAAGATGTCTTAAAACAAAGATATGAAAATTTTTGTCACAAAAGAGGTGAAACCATGTCTGAACAGTATTTGAGATATGTGAAACTGATAGATGAACTACAGGGAGTAGATGTCAAACTTGATAATGCTGATGTAATTAGAAAATTTTTAAGATCTCTACCTGAAGTTTGGACTGTCTATACAGTTAGCATAAACTATAGTCGTGATCTCAAAACTTTGAAACTAGAAGACCTCTATGGAATGCTGAGTGCACATGAGATGGAGATGAATGAGAAGTCTGGTGTATCATCTAACCAGACATCATCTTCTAAAGGCTCTTTGGCCCTCATCACTGCTAACTCAGAAAATTATTCTGATCATGAAGCATTTACTTCATTTTCTGAGTCTCCTAAGGAACATGAAATTTCATACTTTCAAAACTTTGCAAATGTTGCTAACAGCTCTTACACAGGGTTCACTAGATCAGATCTTGAATGCATTCGTGCTGATGATCTAGAAGAAATTGATATCACAACCCAACTTGCTATGGTGTCACTGAGGGCACAAAGGTTCTACAAGAGAACTGGTAGAAAGTAAAATGGAGCCAAGAATGCTCCCATAGGTCTTGACAAATCAAAAGTCAAGTGTTACAACTGTCATCAGTTGGGACATTTTGCCAGGGAATGTTCTCAACCAAGAAGAGATGGTGGGTACAATGCTGAAAAGAAACCAGAATACACCAAACCTAGCTCTTCTTCAGGCCCAACTCCACCAAAACCTGCTTTCAGCAACCAAAGTCATGCAACTGCTGCTGTTGCAAATCAAACAGGGTTTGTAGACTGGGAAGATGTGATAAGTGAGTTTGCTCCAACTAACCATGCCTTGATGGCCAGTGGTTCTTCACCTGCAAATGTAGAGGTAAACTTAAACTCTGAATTATCAATTGAACCTGAAAATGTATTAATGACACCTAAGTGCATTGAATTGGTTGAAAGTTACAAAAAGCATAATCTGGCCTTAATAGAAGAAATAACTAATCTAAATGAGTTGAAAGAGTACTAAAAGAGGGCAGATATAGCTTATTCAACCAAAACTGATGAGCTGAGACAGACAATGGGGCTTTTAAAACATCAACAAACCGATTTTATAACTCAAATGGATGATGTTGTAGCACAACTGAAAGTTTCAAAGAAACAAAATGAGGAATATGTGCTAGATATTGACACCCTAAAAGATCAGCTGAGAGAAGCCATAAACAATGCTGATAAGTTTCAAATTGTCAGTGAAAAAGCACAGAAATTATGGCACAAACACACACATGGGAAGGGAGGTGCATCTTTTGGAAATGTAGAGAATCCTGACTCTTATACTAGTCTTGTATCTCTACCCCTCAAGGAAACAAATGTTCCTTTGACCCCTGACCCATTAGAGAATGGTCCAGCAACTGAGGACCTCTCTAATGAAATTGAGGGTGTGAAAAAAGAATGATCACATACCAAGTGAAAATCACATTGGTTTTTCAAATTTACTAACAGGTTTAACAAGCATCTCTGCTGAGATTGAAAAACTGAAAATTTCAAAACCAACTGTTAAGGTTTCATCTCTAAAATTTTCAAAAATCAAAGATGAATTAACTGAAACCAAGAGTTTAAAGCAAGATGATACTCTAACAGTTGTGAATGCAAAACCTGTTGTCAAGCAAAACACTGCTCTTTTGCCTTTAAAACACCAAGATTCCCATAAATCCTTGAGGGAATGTATGACATGTTGTTGTTCAATGACCTTTTAACCCTTTCAAACAGATAATAAAAAAATGCAAATGCTCCTTCACAAGGAAATCAAAATCTGTTTAACTCAAAGAAGCAAAAGGACAATAGAAATGTGTCACCAAGGAGATCACAGTGTGATCAAGGGCAAAGTGGTAAAACACAGAAAGTTTGGATTGGAAATGAGAAGAAAAAAAGCTTCTCTCAAGTTAAAAGAAATGTTTTTCCCAAGTATCAAAACTCCGCAGGAACTTCATTTCTTCCGGAAGAACTTTCCTCCGGAAGAAGTACAGTTCCCCCGGAATATTTCAAGAACAACAGGTCTGCAAAATTTTCAAATCAAAAACCTGTATTTCAATCTGATAACTTTTACCAAGATGATTCATGAGCAAAATCTGCTCCTCGTGAAAGAAAACAATCTTCTGAACAATATGATGTGCATAAGTTTCCTGCACAAGTGAGTTCCCACGGAACTCAGTTTTCTCATACTGAATTTCCCTCTGTTGATTCTAAACCAAACTTTAAAAATGCTAAACAAAGAAACAACAGAAAGTACTGGGAAAAGAAGGCTTTTATAAAGAAACATGGTTTTCCCAAATGGCAAAGTTACATCAAGAGTCAAAATGAGAAAAAGGTCAATTTTTCAGAACATGATGATTTCATAAATGAAGACCAAGGACCAAATCAACTTGTTTTAAGAGAATACTCTTACAATGATGCCATGGGAAGACCCAAGACCACAAAGTCTTGGGTCCCATACTCCAACTAACCATGTTGCTTATCTGTGCAGGGGATACCTAATATATCTCAAGCAAATGTTTGGGTTGTAGATAGTGGGTGCTCCAGTCACATAACAGGTAATAAAAATCTTCTAGAAAATACAAAAAGACATGATGGAGGTCCTGTTGCTTTTGGAAGCAATCAAGGACGCATTACTGCACTTGGTAATGTATCAAATGGAAGTTTTACTCTTGACAAAGTAAGTCTTGTAAATGTTCTGAATTTTAATCTGTTGAGTATATCACAAATTTGTGATAAGAACTTAAATGTTCTGTTCAATGATGAAGAAGCTCTAGTACTTAAGCCTGGTCTTAGAATTCCTACTGAAATGATTTTGATTAAAGCTAAAAGACAGGATGACTTGTACTTACTTGATATGGCAAGTGCTACATCCCATAATGGTAACACCTGCCTGATATCAAAAGCTTCTATTGATGAGTCTGACCTTTGGCACAGAAGACTTGTACATGTTAATTACAAAACCATGAACAAACTTGTCAACTTGGGATTAGTTAATGGTTTACCAAAGAAACATTTTAACTGTAATGAACATTGTATTGCTTGTTTAAAAGGTAAACAGCACAAGTCTTCTCATAAGTCCAAATCTGAAAATTCAATTTCTAAACCCTTAGAATTGTTGCATATGGATCTCTTTGGTCCCACAAGGGTAATGAGTTTGGGAAAGAAATCTTACTGTTTTGTCATAACTGATGATTTTTGAAGGTACACTTGGGTTTTATTCCTGAGAACTAAGGATGAAACCCCTGAAATTTTGAAAGCTTTAATTACACAACTTGAAAATCAGTTAAATTTCAAAGTCAAAGCAATTAGATGTGACAATGGTAATGAATTTAAAAATCATGTTTTAAATTCATTTTGTGAAGAAGAGGGTATATCTAGGCAGTATAGTGTTGCTAGAACTCCTCAGCAAAATGGGGTTGCTGAGAGGAGAAATAGAACATTAATTGAGGCTGCTAGATCAATGTTAGCTGAGTCTAAGCTCCCTGTAACTTTCTGGGAAGAAGCAGTAAACACTGCATGCTATGTTCAGAACAGGGTGTTTGTGGTTAAAGGTAAGAACAAGACACCATATGAGCTTTGGAGAAAAAGAAAACCTAGTATCCATTTTCTCAAAGTTTTTGGTTGTCCTGTTACAATATTAATAACCAATGAGAATCTAGCTAAGTTTGCTGAAAAGGCAGATGATGGCTATATGGTTGGGTACTCTGGAGTCTCTAAGGCATACAAGGTATACAATATCAGAACTAAAATAATTGAAGAGTCAATTAATGTGTTCTTTAATGAAAAATCTAGAAATAGGTTTAGTTCTGAACCCTCATGGTTATTTGATATTGATTCACTAACCAATGCTTTCAATTTCACTGTTGATAAGTCTTTTAGTGAGGATGTGCAGTCTTAGGGGGAGAAATCAAATGCAAAGAAGGATAGCTACAACTACGGACCCTTCTTCTCCTCTGTCAGCACTCAACCTTTTCAACCACTTGACAAGCCAACTGCTGCAATTCAACATGTTGCTGATCCCACTCCAGTAAATTTGGTTGAAACTGAGTCAAGTGATACTCAATCACAAGTAGATGGATATGTCTCAGAGACCAGTGATAATGGAAGTGTGCAATATTCACCCAATGTGAATCAAACTTTTGATCATGATGGTTCTCATGAGTCAAATTCATTTGACTCACTTCAAGAGGAGAACATCAACTCTGCTCTCAACATAAGTGATCAACATGATTCTGCTGCAACTATTTCAGATTTACCTCTTTCACAAAGAATACCAGGTTTTGAGCTCAATATTCATTTGCCTCCAATTATTCCACCAACTAGGCAAGTTCAAAGTCGTGAATTCCCAAATTTTCAGAATACTAATGTCAGCAAATCTCATCTAATTGAAAATGTGATTGGTGAAGTGAATGCTCATGTTCTTACAAGAAGCAAATCAGCTGCTGATGCAAACATTTGTTTATTTGCTTGCTTCCTATCTCAAGAAGAACCAAAGAAAGTTGAGCAAGCACTTAAAGACAATCACTGGATTAAAGCTATGCAAGAGGAATTGTTCCAAATTAATAAATAGAAGGTTTGGGAACTGGTTGATCAACCAGAAGATGCTCAACCTATTGGAACAAAATGGGTATTTAGAAACAAGAAGGATGAAAGAGGAATTGTAATCAAGAACAAAGCTAGGCTTGTTGTTCAAGGTTATGCTCAAGAAGAAGGAATTGACTATGATGAGGTTTTTGCTCCAGTTGCAAGATTAGAGGCAATTAGAATCTTTCTTGCCTATGCAGCTTACAAGAACTTCACTGTTTATCAAATAGATGCGAAGAGTGCTTTTCTCTATGGAAAAAATGAAGGAAGAAGTTTATGTCTGTCAATCACTAGGGTTTGAAGACCCACACCATCCTAACAAGGTGTGTAAACTGATCAAGGCTCTCTATGGTCTCAGTCAAGCACCAAGAACATGGTATGAGACACTCTCAAACTATTTTCTTGGCCATGGTTACAGGAGAGGAGCTATTGATAAAACTCTCTTCTTCAGAAATGTTGGAACTGACAAGTTACTTGTTCAGATATATGTGGATGATATTATCTTTGGATCAACAAATCCTAAGTTGTGCAAGGAGTTTGAGACCCTGATGCAAGATCAATTTGAAATGAGTTCAATGGGTGAACTTAATTTGTTTCTGGGTCTTCAAGTAAAA
>JBCNJP010000040.1:28087-65087 GCA_039602395.1 Deinandra increscens subsp. villosa | reverse complement strand
AATCCCTCTACGATTGCACACACGACACACCAATGCTATGTGCTAGCAAGACTCACGAGCTTCTTCTTCTTCTTGGTCACACCACAAAATTCGAACTCAATAAGGTTTAGGGAACCTTGGCCGAATTTAGAAGAGGGAGAGGAGGAGGAGAGAATTAGGGTTTAGGTTCTCTAATCTCTTGGATTAAAGGAATCCCTAAAACCCTTAACATAGGGGTTCTATTTATAGGGATTAGATGACTTGGTGAACAAGACTAGGGTTTCCTAAACCCCCCATGGGCTTCACGAATTTGTTTAAATTCGTACAAGCCATATGGGCTCCAACCAACTTGTCATTTAAATCATCTAGCCCAATTCCCTTTAATTAACAACTAATGGTCCGTTAACAATTAACTATTAGTTTTAATTAATTTCTCCTCAATAATTCGTGATAAATATTAATTAACTATTAATTAATATTAATACATTTGGTGTCGAGACGTGTGACCCCGTAGGCTTAAATAATTTCCAGACATACGCTTACTATTACATGATCATATCCCTACAGCTCCCACTTGAGCTTGCAATAGTAAAGGTAATAACATTGGTTAGCGTCTAGCAACACGCCAATGCTCCCAGAAATATTTAAGTACAGTTTCTCAAAGTGTATTTAAATGGTTTAGTCATTTATTATCCCTTTGTTACCGATACCGTGTTAAATATGGATATGGATCAAAGTCATTCCATACTTTAACGATTCTGTTTCTCATTCTCTCAACTAACTTAAGATTACCAAATTCAAATCGAGACACCTCTAGATTTCATTTTGGGCACGGCCATGCAAACATCTTAATTAGTCCAATGAGGGGCCCAGTGGTATCTGCTTCAACTTTAAGCTGAAGGAACAAATCCTCTTGACTACACGTGTCAAGTCACATACTTCACTACACCTACTGAAAATAGCCCTTTTGTACTACCTTATTCAGGATAGTTAGACCTATATCAAGTAGGTGCAATCCATACA
This sequence comes from Deinandra increscens subsp. villosa, assembly GCA_039602395.1. Taxonomy (NCBI): domain Eukaryota; kingdom Viridiplantae; phylum Streptophyta; class Magnoliopsida; order Asterales; family Asteraceae; genus Deinandra; species Deinandra increscens. The sequence continues at coordinate 64,085 of JBCNJP010000040.1, read as the reverse complement.
TGCATGACCTGCTTGTATCTCAAGTCTAAGGATAAATAAAGCAACCATTTACGAATTTCACTTAATGACGCCGATCCATAAAGTGACAATTCGTTAGTGGGTCAGTCCAGTATGCATCCAATGAATACCATGTGAGTTTGGTGGGACCATCCTAACCAATCACTCAGATTTTGTCTTAGTTTAACTATGCTCCCACATAGTTAATCGACAATGGACAATTTAGAATACTTAGTAAGTATTCATGGATTAAACATGCAAATATAGGACACAACTTAACCATTAAATGAAATCAAACATATCAAGTACTTTATTTCATTATACAAATAGAAATTGTTTAACATCCCTTATCCAAATACCGAACATCAGACATACATGATTTTAACTAGCTAATTTAAGACCCATGCCCTCGGCATGCCTTTCAAGCTTCGGCCTTGACAAAGCTTTCGTGAAAGGATCAGCTAAGTTAACATCTGTGTGAACTTTGAGTAATCTGATTTCACCCAGTTCGACCTGTTCACGAACATAGTGATATCTCTTGGCATAGTGTCTGGCGCCCTTTTGAACTCCAGGTTCTTTGGCAATGACTAATGCACCCGAGTTATCGCAGTACATGTCGATAGGTAAGTTACTTGTAGGGATCACATCAAGCCCACAAATATACTTCCTTATCCAGACAGCCTCCATTGCAGCTTCCGAAGCAGCAATGTACTCAGACTCTGTTGCAGACATAGCAACTGTGGTTTGTTTCTTGCTCTTCCAATCCACAGCGCCTCCATTTAGAACGAAGACGTACCCAGACTGAGACTTCGTGTCATCTCTATCAGTCTGAAATCCAGCATCACAGTATCCGGTCACTTTGAGCTCTTGATCTGGATTTCCCCCATACACCAAAAACAAATCTCTAGTAGCTCGTAGGTACTTGAGAATGGTCTTAACAGCAGTCCAGTGACTTTCACCTGGATTCTGTTGAAAACGGCTAACGATATTCTGCGCGAACGCTATATCAGGTCTAGTGCATCTTACCGCATACATTATGGAGCCTACAGCCGAAGCATAAGGAACTCTTTGCATACGCTTCACCTCATCAGGTGTAGAAGCACCTTGTTTGACCGATAGACCAAGTCCTTCCTGCATAGGTACTGTACCACGCTTGGAATTCTCCATCTTGAATCGTTTCAAGATCTTATCAATATAAGCACTTTGACTTAGTCCAATCAACCACTTAGTTCTATCTCTATAGATCTTGATTCCCAGAATAAATGCTGCTTCTCCCAAGTCTTTCATGGCAAAACACTTTCCAAGATGGGATTTTACATCTTGCAACATTGGAATGTGTTTTCCTATAATCAATATGTCATCTACATATAAGACAAGGAAAGTAACATTACTCCCACTAGCTTTGCGATATACACATGGCTCATCGGGATTCTGAACGAAACCAAACTTTTTGATTTCGTCATCAAACCGTTTATTCCAACTCCTTGATGCTTGCTTTAGTCCATAAATGGACCTTTGAAGCTTGCATACTTGGTTGGGATGTTTTGGATCAATGAACCCTTCAGGTTGATCCATATAGACTTCTTCATCTAAGTAACCATTTAAGAAGGCAGTCTTAACATCCATTTGCCATATCTCAAAGTCATAGTACGCTGCTATGGCTAAGAGAATCCTAATAGCTCTAATGTCTGCTACTGGTGAAAAGGTCTCATCATAGTCAACGCCAAAACGTTGAGTATAACCTTTCGCCACGAGACGAGCTTTATAGGTGTGTACATTTCCATCCATGTCGGTCTTCTTCTTGAAGAGCCATTTACTCCCAACGGTTCTTGCGTTAGGAGGAAGATCAACCAGGGTCCAAACGTGGTTATCTTGCATGGATTGCATTTCCACGTTCGCTGCTTCAAGCCATTTGTCAGATTCCGGATCTGATAATGCAGCTTTGAAGTTCGGAGGCTCATTGAGATCTCCTGATACGTTATCCTCGGATTCGACTAGACCAATCCATCTATCTGGTTCACGTACGACCCTTTCGGATCTACGAAGTGGAATCGCAACATCATCGACTTGAGGTTCATCACTTTGAACATTTTCCCCCCAAGTTGATGATTGCTAGTTGTTTCAGAAGGTGACACATCTTCTAGTAGTTCTACAATTCTCCCACTGTTCTCTTGAGCTATAAAATTCTTTTCAAAGAATTCAGCATATCGAGCAACACGAACAGTGTTTTCGGAAGGATTATAGAAGTAGTAACCCATTGTTTCCTTTGGGTATCCCACGAAGATGCACTTAGTAGTTCTGGGTTGTAGTTTGTCAGGCGTATCGCGCTTCACAAGTGCCTCACATCCCCAGACTCTTAAGTAAGACAACACAGGGACTTCTCCATGCCATAATTGATATGGTGTCTTTTCAACCTTCTTGGTTGGAACCATATTTAGAATGCGTACAGCGGTTTCTAGAGCAAAATCCCAAAATGACATTGGGAGAGTTGTAAGGTTCATCATCGACCTTACCATTTCTAGTAAGGTTCGATTCCTCCTCTCAGACACTCCATTATGTTGAGGTGTGTAAGGAGGGGTAAGCTGTTGGACAATTCCACATGCTTTAAGATAATCCTTGAACTCTTGGCTTAAGTATTCTCCACCACGATCCGATCGAAGGATCTTGATGGTCTTTCCGAGTTGATTTTCTACTTCGGTTTTGAACTCTTTGAATGTTTCGAATACCTCATGTTTATGTTTAAGCAAGTAAACATAACCATAACGGCTGAAATCATCCGTGAAAGTTACGAAGTAGCTAGCACCTTTTCTTGACACATGTCTAAATGGGCCACAAACATCAGTATGGATGAGTCCAAGTAGTTCTTTAGCCCTTTGCGGCTTGTTCGGAAAGGGTTTTCTTGTCATCTTTCCTGAGATACAGGAAACGCATTTTTCAAATGATTCATCATTTGATTGTAAGATCCCTTCACGTTGAAGTCTTTCAATGCGGTTTTTGCCAACATGGGCAAGACGACAGTGCCAAAGATAGGTAGAGTCCAAACTAGTTTTGGCTCGTTTGCTAACAGTGAACATTGAATTATTTGAGTCACAACCACGCATATCAATTTCATAAATACCATCACAAGGAATAGCATCAAAATAATGAACATTATTTTTAGAAACTGAAATACCGATATTATTAAATTCATTAATAAATCCTTGGTTTTTCAACAAAGAAACTGAAATAACACCTTTAGTGATAGAAGGTGCATAATGACAATTGTCTAACACAATAATTAACCCAGAAGGCAGAATTAAATGAAATTCTCCTATAGCTTCCACTGCTGCTGGAAAACCATTTCCCACGCACAGCTGCAAAGCTCCAGGCTTCAGTTTCCTCCTCTTTCTAAGACCCTGTAACGAATTACAGATGTGAGTTCCACAGCCGGTGTCATACACCCATGAATCACACTTAGAAAAGGAAAATAATTCAATTGTGAAGATACCTGATGTACTAGCTCCGCTAGTATTCTTTCTCTTCTTCATCAACTCAGCTAGATAGGTAGGACAGTTCCTCTTCCAGTGTCCAACTTCACCACAATGGTGACAGATCTGGTCCTTAGCCGGATGCTCTTTAAGGGCTGGAGGGGTTTGCTTGGCTTTAGGGATATGGGCAACAGCCTTGCCTTTACCCTTGCCATCAATCTTGCCCTTCCCCTTTTGCGGTCATTTAGCCTTTTGGATCTTACCCCCTTTGATCATAAGAACTTGGGGTGTTTCAGTGGCCTTTTTAGGAATCGTTTTTTCATACTCGACAAGCATAGCATGAAGCTCAGGTATAGTCTTAGTCATACTATGCATGTTGTAGTTGCGCACAAAACCCTCAAAATCCTTCGTAAGAGATTTGAGGATCATGCCAACAGCAACAGCCCGATTATACCCATAATTGAGCGATTCCAGTCTGTCAAAGTAGCTCTTCATCTTGAGCACATGACTACTGACCGATTTACCAGTTTCAAGCTTCAAGTCATGGAGTTCCACAACTAGGTCGAACAATTCGACACCAGCTTGTTTTTCATACATCTTCTTTAGCTCTTTGATCATATCACAAGGTGTATGAAACTCGTATTGCTTCTGAAGATCAGGAGTCATACTCGAGATCATCATGCAAGCAACCTCGTCGTATCTGCTATACTCTGCATTGTAGAACGCTTTTTCTTCAGCAGAAGCATCAGCAGCTGGCTCGGTCGGCCAATGATGTTCAAGGACATCAGTTCTCCGTTCAACTCGAAGGACAATCCTTAGTTGACGGTACCAGTCATTGAAGTTAGATCCATTGAGCTTTTCTCTTTCAAACATTTGACGAAAAGCATGACCAACATTGTTTTGAGTGGGGTTTGTCGCCATCTACAAGACAGATTAAGTTCAAAAATCAGTATTTTCGATAATTAATTCCTTAATAAATTTAATTACCCAATGTTTAAACACTTTAAACAATTAAGCTTATTAAGGCTAGGATCCTATTGACCTGCCATCATTTGATCAGTTGATCTGCTAGAAATGATGCATTCAACAGGTAAGTGACGATCAATAATTGTATTCCAAATACAATTCCTAGATTTTATGGGACCTACAACTTGCACCAAGTGATTTGTAGTCATGTTTCATCCCATCTTTTGCCACGGGCCAAGGGTCTCACCGCCTGGCTCGCTTTAAGTCGTCCAACCAAGAACGTACAAATTGTCCACCATTGTGTACCAATGAGTGGGAATTTGCCATGCGAATATCATTTTACCATTGTGTACCAATGAGTAAGATGACATCCTCAAGTGTCCTTTCAAGGTGGGTGGCAAAGACTTAAGTTTGGTTTGGGTCAAAACAATTTTGATGTGTGATCAAAAAAGGTTATGTGTGAAGATTCATGCATATCTTCACCACATAATGTGTTTATAAAATTCTTAGTTTGTCTTTCAAAACAAAGGAGCTCGGTAGCTCCATTCACAACACACAAAGAAGCGTAGGGGTGAGGTTTGCAACTTTTGCAATTAAAAACCTACCCACTTTAGGGAAGCATGGCGACCCGACTTATACCTCTCTTAGAGTGTGTTCGAATGGGTGAGCCGGTGTTTCTTTTGAATTTTAAGACACAAATTTTATTTAATAAACAAAATCATATTTCAATATTTATTAATCAAATTTCGATTTTCATAAAACAAATTTGCAATAAAACCTTTTATTATGTCACAATTATCACAAATAATCACATAATCTTAGGGTTTCTAATTATCTAACATAATTTTAATTTATTACATCTCTTGATATAAGTAATAACCATGAACGATTTGCATGAAACTTCATGGTTTTTACTTCCTTTTAACATTTAAATAAGGTACAACAAATAAAAACTTGGGTTCATAATTTTTATTAGATCACAGGAAACGAATTTTAGATCTAAATATAAGGGTTTACGATTTTTCAAGAGGTTCTCGATCCATATATATATGATTTCGATCGGAATGAGTGTTTTCGATCGTAAACGATGGTTTACGATCTGCATCATATGTCATAAACACAGTTTACGATCGGAAACCACTACAAGAAAAGTGATCATTAGGGACTAAAATTTTAGGGACTGAATATTCAGTCCTCGATACAAACTATCTGAGACTGATAGATCAGTTCCTAATGATATTAGAGACTGATATGTTTGTGGATCGTGATAGTGACTGGTAATTAGTCCCTAAAAATTTGACTGATTATTTAAGACTAAATTTCAGTCACAAATTTCCCTCTAAAATAAAATATATTGGAAGGAAAACTTTGGCTACTGATTTTCAGTCCTAATAAAGGGCCCTAATTAATGGAAAATAGTATAATTATATGAGTAACTGATATTCAGTCCCTGTTTAACAAGAAAAGTGACCATTATGGACTAAAATTTTAGGGACTGAATATTCAGTCCTCGATACAAACTATCTGAGACTGATAGATCAGTTCCTAATGATATTAGAGACTGATATGTTTGTGGATCATGATAGTGACTGGTAATTAGTGCCTAAAAATTTGACTGATTATTTAAGACTAAATTTCAGTCACAAATTTCCCTCTAAAATAAAATATATTGGAAGGAAAACTTTGGCTACTGATTTTCAGTCCTAATAAAGGGCCCTAATTAATGGAAAATAGTATAATTATATGAGTAACTGATATTCAGTCCCTGTTTAACAAGAAAAGTGACCATTATGGACTAAAATTTTAGGGACTGAATATTCAGTCCTCGATACAAACTATCTGAGACTCATAGATCAGTTCCTAATGATATTTGAGACTGATATGTTTGTGGATCGTGATAGTGACTGGTAATTAGTCCCTAATAATTTGACTGATTATTTAAGACTAAATTTCAGTCACAAATTTCCCTCTACAAATAAAATATATTGGAAGGAAAACTTTGGCTACTGAATTTCAGTCCTAATAAAGGGCCCTAATTAACGGGAAATAGTATAATTATATGAGTAACTGATATTCAGTCCCTGTTTAACAAGGGACATATTGGAAACTAACATTTAGTTGTTAAGGTTTTATAAACCGTGTCTAATTAGGTATTAATATTCAGTTTTGAATGTGTTTTATGAAATTAAGAATTTATTGACTGATTAATTAGTCCCTAATAACGTTACTAATTATTAAAGACTAAATTTCAGTCACAAATTTCCTTTTAAAATAAAATATTTTGTGTGGGGGGGGGGGGGGGGGAGGTTTGGGTACTGAATTTCAGTCCCAAATAAAGGCCCTAGCTAAACTGATCTCAGGTGAAGATCTTGTAAAAATAAGATATCAGGTGAAGTTCTTCTTCTTCCTTTATCTATACAAATGATGTTCTTGCTTAATAGCCTAAATAACTATGTCAACATATTCGGTATCATAGCTCAACTTTCATTTGACCCGTGCCCATTGTTCCTGTATCAAATCAAAGAGTTCATACATAAGTTTAAGTTGATCTTTTAGATGTTGACTGTCTTGATGAAAAAGTCAACTCACCAGGGAAGCTCTGTCCTTGATTTTGGTTGAAACCCGTCTGTACAACACTCTGAAGATCATTCTCCCAGAACTGCGGAGCCTGAAATTTTGGTTTAACATGAATTAGTAACAAAACCACTTGCAAGATTGAACTTTTTGTGCATTAGAAATGATCAACTTACTTCACCATAGCCATAAATCTGTGATGACTTCACGTTTGACCCACGGTGCATCATTCCCGTCAGTGGGTTCTCTGGACCGTCGTGAGCCATGGCATAGAATGGCTGAACCAGTGCATCCAAATGGTTGATGGTATTTACCATGGAAACCCGAGTCTGAGAAACGGTCAAAAATCAAGAAAATTACTTAAAAATTCAAAGCTATGTAACAAAAACACCCCTCGAGAAGAAATATTGTGAAAAACTTACATCTTTAGATAAAACTGTTTCATTGTTCATATCCATCCTGGGATTAATGGTTGCTAATTTCATTGACAAGAACTACATGTAAATAAAACCCGTAAAATATTAAGATAAATCAAGAAAACTAATGTATCTAAACTAAACTTCTTTACAGTATATGAATTTATAGGCATGTTAGTTTATACCTCGACTTGCCTTTGCAACGATTGTACGTAGTTTATAATCTCATCAAGCATAACAGCTTTTCCTGTCACCTATAAACCGAAAATCCCATCTCAAACTAACAACCAAAATTATGCAAAAAATTGTTTATTTTTCTCTTACCTTGTTACAACCAGGGACAAGATCTTGAAGGAACTTCATTCTCTCACTGATCTTTTCTCTTCTGACCCGAAGTTTCCAAATGACAGGAATGAGAATATGAACATTGGATTGGATTTGAAAGAAGAGTAATGGAATGGAATGGAAATTGGCATACCCTTTCTGCAAGACTATGGCTGTCAGTAGCTTCTCCCCTTCTTGCTCTGACATGAATGTAGTCCTTTGGTGGCTCTGATGGTTTTGCATTTTCCTTTGTTGGTTTCTGATTCCCCTCTTCCTTTTTAATTCCATTCTGACCGTTGACCTGACCGAGACCTTCTGACCGAGACATTAATTAACGAATGAATTAAAGTTGTCACCTGACCGAGACCTTCTGACCGTTGACCAAAAAGTCGACCCTTTGACTAAAAAGTCAACGCTGACCAGCAAATCAATCACACCAAATAATAGCTTCTCACTCATTTTCGTATCGGCAAACACATCAAAACTCCAAATCTTCCACTAAATCCAGCGGACGTCGAAAAAGACCAACTTGTTGACTAAAAAGTCATTATTGACTAAAAAGCCAAACAGGCCAAAATCCAGCATTTTAACTCTTCTTATCACAATATACCACTCGTCTATGTTTTCCTGTCAAGTTATATTGTTCAACATATCTTAGCATCATTTCTTTAGAAATAGGCTTTTAAGAGAAGCAATATTTTCATAAATGGTTTCTTGAAATTGTGTATACAAATGATAACTTTGATTTGCTTTCATAAATGGTCTACAGGAAATACATAATATCCATGAAGCTTTATAAGAAAGTAAGATTTCAATAGTTTGAGGTATATGTGCCAAATTTGACCCAATTGCTTACAATTTACACACGGGCCAATTTGTGTTATTTTTAGACTCAGGGAGATCAAATAGGTGTAAGAACAAGTTTAGCTGCAAAAGAGAAAAAGTCAAACAGGTCATTCAGGTTGAAAGTCGCCTGAAGCGTATTCTTAAGGCATATCCACAATTTTTTAGTTGAAGATTTAGATTCTTGTTAAAACAATGTTGTTTTTTAAGTCAAATTCAATGCATTATAACTATTTTGGCCCAAACTGTTCTTACCAAATATGTTGGACCCATTAACCAACCTAGCCATCTTGCCACATATGGTTGGAACTTGGAAGTAGAAAAATCGTTACCTGGACCAGCGTATAAGCCGAATTACTGTCTCTCTTTAGCAACAACAGGCATACATCCGCAACCAGTTTTAATGACCCATTAGACTAACAGGCATACATCCGCAACCAGTTTTAATGACCCATTAGACTAATAGGCATACATCTGCAAGCTACAAAACTTTATCATGAAACAAATAGGTAGAGGTGATCAAAACTTATCTAGTGCACCCATAGAAAAAAGTATTTCATAGTTAATTTACCCACATCTTCAAACACAAACAATACCTTGGAAGGCCATATAGAATGAGAATAGTTGTAGCCTCAGAGTAAAGGGTCAGCTTATATGATTCATTTATCATGTTTGGGACCCAGTTTCCTATTTAGATTCTCATATTCAAGTGTAGGACTTGGTTCCTGCTCTGAAAGGCATTAGTAATTAGCACATCAAAAGTCCAAGGGTCATAAACCAAACACAAAAACAGGCTAAAAGAACCCCTAATGCTGCACAACATACTCTTACCTAGGATATAACAACAATATAAAGTTTGAAGACACAACAAAAACACCTAAGAATTCTTGAATTGTATCTTCCAAGTGTAATCAACTTGATTAAAAAAATCTATTTATATTTTGAAAAGTGTGTTGTGTGCTTATTGTGTTTTTATAAGCAGATAAGTAGTTTAGAATTCTTGAATTGTATCTTATTATTTTAGGGTAAACAAGCAGCTTCCTATACATAGATGTTAACAAATTAATTTTTATTTTTGGATAAACTAATAAATTTTAAATATCCAGTTTTGAAAGTGACAATCATAAACAATATTTCTGAGTCAGTGGGGGTATAGGTTGGATAACAAACAATGTTTTCACTAGTAAAGAAGTAGTTGAAAATTTCTGATTTTCAATAGCTTTGTAACCTAACAAGCTGTCATAATACATATGGTGCCACATCATGATAAAGCCAACAAGGTCAAAGATAACAGACATATCTATCATCATTTTGACAATGTAACTAGGCCAGATTACCTTATATCGAATATTTTGTAACTGTGTTACTTTTTAATAGACGAAAACAAAGTTCGTTACACAAAAAAGAAATACACAACTACATTCTTTGAAATTTCACTATAAAACGTTGCCAACTTTTTGTTTCATTTTTACATTGCATCCATTTTATTTTGAGTTGATATTGGTATTTTAAAAGAATATGGTCAAACAATCTACCTGATACATCCGAACGCCAGTTGGGTTTGATGGGGTGCGGGTTGCAGCATCAGTCTCTTCTATACCATTCTCTCCACTAGCTGCAAATATACCACTTCCAGTGATCTCCTTTAACTTGTACCCTGAAACAGGTTTCCTTTTGTTCAAATTCAATTACATGATATTCTTTAAATAAATATTTATATGTTACAAAGCTGCAAACCTTATGCTAATTGGTATATATATTTTGAAAGTAAACAACATCTGATTACTGACTTAATCCGGATCAAGATTGACCTGTTGATTTTTGTTGATGTATATGGCACCTACTTAGAAATAAATATGTAGAGCAGAGGGTCACATAAACTAAGCATCATACAACACAAATCAAACACCAATAAAGAAACACACAAGTGTACTAGAGCCACTTTTCAATGTGAAAGGTGGTGTTCATTAGAAATCTTAAATGAAATGATACCTGTATGAACAAGCTCCCCTTTGTAACTTATGACAGGCTCCCCTTCTATGGTCACAATATAGTGTATATGGCTGATTTGGGAAGCTATTGGGTGAATTGTGCAAATGGTAACCTGAAGCTGTTATGTGCATGAGCATAATGCTATCTGGAGGGAGCAGATCACACATTGTAGCCATAACCTGCAAATACAGGGGAAAAAATTAATAGGAATCATCTTTCAATAAATTTCACATATTAGGTAAGTCATTTGGTGAGTGGTTCATACAATCATCATAAATAAGGAATCAGGTGGCATGATCAAGGATAGATGGTTTTTTAGCAGTGAAGGTTGCAGAAGTCAAGTAACTAACCTTTTTGGTAAACATACAGCAAATATGGTTCAATAGAAGCAAAGATTATGCAGTAACTAACCTGTTTGTATATCCTGTATGATGGAGCCATACAGCAAAGATGGCTCAATAGATGCAAAGATTATGAAGTAACTAACCTGTTTGTATAGCTTACATGATGGAGCCATTCTGTTTGATTTGTCAGCCTTCATGTATCCATTCTGTTTGACACATTAGGACCGAGAATTCCACTTCCTAATTCACAAGGAAGATCATGTCTACCATAAATGCCACCACCTTCAAAATTAGAACTAAAAAAAAAGTCATAGTTGCCATTTGAACAACCGGGTCATTCTGGAAACAAGATCCAGCCACCCACACTTTACTTGCTCACCTCGATTATATGACTAGCTTTAAAATCATTATTATTAAAAACCAGCCCAGCAGGAATTTGAGAAAATAAAATACAAAACAACAATCCATAAAGAGAAACAAAAAAATATTCAAAAAGAAAGACAAATTTAACAAAGACATGAACAAGAACACCGATGATCAAAACCCCATTACAGATCACCAACTGTCAAAAGGCTTCCACAACCCAAGTGAACACCAATTATCAAAACCTGCATATATTTTATCGTCAGTAACACTGAAGTTCCTACCTAATTATCAACACCAATTAAAGTTTGTTTATCAAAACCCCAGTACAAAGACATGAACAAGAACACCAAATATCAAAACCCCAGTACAAATCATCAACTGTCAAAAGGCTTCCACATCCCGAGTGAACACCAATTATCATAACCTGCATAAATAATCAAACAAAGTAAATATCGAATCAAATGGAGATCAAAATCAGCAATCACCTTAGTTATTCTACCAATAAAAATCAGCTACATAACACATTTTTAGAGAACATCTACAGAACACATTTTTTCATTATTCATAGCAGAAACAAAAAACAATAATAAACTACACTAAATTATCACCTGAACATAACCGATCATCATCATCATCATCATCATCATCATATATCATCATCATCATCATCATCATCGTCTGACTCAACAATTTCAATCTCATTATTGGGCATATTAGTGTCCGAATCATCCAAATCTAAATCTGAAGCAATATCTTCCAAACTGCGATCAGAGTCATCTATCTCGTCATCAATAAAATCATCTATGGTGTCATCCAAACCCTCAACATCAAAATTTTCAACAATTTCTCCCGTAATATCTTCACGAAGAAGGCTGACATTTTCCAACTTATCGTCTGCATTATTTTCTTCCGGAATATCCCACAAGTGCCTGTGGGCAATTCTCTCAATGATTGTCCAATTTGAATTTGGTTTTAGTGGATCATTTATATAGAACACTTGTTGAGCCTGGTTTGCAAGAATGAAAGGATCTTCCATATAAGCATTTCGGGACGTGTCTATGCTAATGAAATGAGGCTCAAATATTACGTGCTTTCTTTGACGATTAGTGTCGAACCATTTGCATTTGAATAAAATAACACGAAAACCTTTTGTAAATGACAACTCAATTACTTCGTCAAGATATCCATAATAATCGTCTTGCACATCATTGTGAACGCCAGGGACTGTAATTCCACAATTTTGTGTTTGCCTGCAGTCATCTCGTGACTTTACTAAAAACTTAACTCCGTTCACTATGTATCCTTTGTGATAGATAACTCGATTGTCAGGATGGGAAGACAATGCATATAGCTCTTCATTGATTTGAGATGGATTTTGATTGTAGTTCTCTCTAATCTGTTTACAAATTTTAACATAGTAATCATGTTATTAGATTGCAATATAATATTACATAGTAACGTAAGTAAAATAGGTTGAACCCTTTTGACCTGTGATTAAATGATGTAATGTTGGCAGCTAGCAATAATTCTTAACATTTGGCCCTTAAGCGTCCATCTCCCTAACCAAGCACCCAAACCTTCACTATCACCCTTGCTCACAGCTGATATAGATGAAATGTGGTGTAGGACTCCAGAATAACATCCCTTTGCCCTGCACACCATAATCAGCAGAAACAAGAATCCCTCACCCTAACTAGTGCAATCCATTGATGTTGACATAATGGTGCAAGGAATTCCTGATTCAAGTGGTTTTCATAATTCATTATCTAAATTGTATACTTTTGGTTATTTGTTAGGCTGCCATCATAATTCAATATCTAAATAGATCATAGGTTGTTGTTATAGATTTCTTATCGTTTGTATTTTAGGCTGCTTGTTGCTTTTGTTGTGATAACCTGCTATGATGACTATAATTTTGATATGCTGTTATGGTTTTAAAATGTGATCTGTTTGTAACCTGATGTGATATAGGATCACTCTGTTAGTATTTTAGTAATCTGTTGTTTGATTATTGTGTTATAATTCTAGCTTACTGCAGTTTATTTGTTTGATTATTGTGTTATAGTTCTAGCTTACTGCAGTTTATTAGTGTTTGTTACTTATGAAAAGTGGACACATCCCCACCCATGTATAATTGTAGACCAGATTATAGATAGAGCTCAGATAAGGTTTCCTATTCAGAATATACATATGTTTGTGTTATATTAGTTTTAATGTTTAATCAACACACAAAACGTACCAATAAGTCTTTACTTTGTTATTGTTTTATATTAGTTTTAATGATATTGTTTATGTTGATAGACAAATCCCGAGACTGAAATGCCGCCAAGTCCGTTAGAAATGTACTATCGGTTGCATTATAAGGCCGATAAGCAAGGGTGGTTGAACGATCAATCACGTATTGACTATGTAAGCATCTTATTGTTAAACTTCTTTTTATTTTATCAAGTTAAATATTTTGGGTTGTTATTGCTTCTAATTATTGTTCTCTTATATTATATTAGGAAAATATTCTTAAAAAAAAAGAGACGGACATGGCTCGATTGAATAAAGAAGGAAGCATCTGTACTACGGCTATTCAACATGAGATTGAGAAACAAGCAATTAAAAGTGTTTGTGGTAAGGAAAAAACACTTAAATCGGCATGGGAGTTTGGAGTCGGTCCAGTTTTGAAGAAGAAGGATAAGTTGTTGAAATTGTTGGCTGAATCATCCAAGGATAATTCTACCGAGGATGATGAAGATGTAAGAAAGAAGGTTAAGGTACTTGAAACGGAAAATTCACTATTAAAGAAATTCTTGAAAAGCAAATATCCAGATTTCGACATCACAAACCCACATGTGGGTTCTAGTTCTGCTGGTTCTGATGGAGTTCCAAGTGATTCGGGTGAAGATGAAATGGATGTTGGAAACTCTACTTAGTTCTTTACTTTCATCGTTTCTTATTTTTATCTAGTACAATTTGAGACTTATGAATCGTTGTTCGTTTGTTACTTTATGTTATCTACAACAATTGTAGACTTTTGATCAATATTAGTTATTGTTTTTTAGTCCCTAAAAATATTTGCTATAAATTTGGATTGCATGCTTAAGACTAAATTTAATTGTATCGTAGACTATTTTTCAGTACCTAATTGTACGTACATTTGATTTTATAAACCGTATTAGAGACTAAAAACTAGTCATCTCTACTTTTGGAGACTGAATTAAAGACTTTAACTAACCATATTGCAACTAAATATCAGTATTTGATATTGCATAATAGGGACTAATTGTCAGTCTTCAATATATATTATTGGGAACTGATTCAATATAGCAAGTCAGTCCCTAAAACAGACTAATAGGGACAATGTAAACATGTTTACGGGAATGAATTTTAGTCCCTAAAAATAATCCTAGGGACTAAATCAACACAAGAACTAGGACTGATTATCAGTCACTAAAAATAGATTTAAGGACAGAAATGACGTACCCCCGGGACCAGGATTGAAGACTGAATTTTTATGTATAGGGGACTGAATGTGAGTCTCTGTTGATGGCACACGACGGGGACTGACTGACATACTAATTATCAGTCACTAAAAACAGATTTAAGGACTGAAATTATGTACCCACGGGACCAAGATTAAAGACTGAATTATTATGCATAGGGGACTGACTGTGAGTCTTTGTTGATGCCACAAAACGGGGACTGATTTTCAGTCACTAACCACATTATCTAGGACTACGCATCTGCCACTGACGGTGACTGGCAAAATTCAGTCCCTAATCACAATTAGGAACTGATTACAGATTATCAGAGACTGATAATTTAGTCCCTGATGGCCACTTTTCTTGTAGTGAACATAGGTGTTCCGATCGTAAACAGCCGCCTACCACAAGTTTACGATTTTGCATCAATATGGGTCGTAAACATAGGTTCACGATCGTAAACCCAGGGTTCCCGATCGTGAACATCCGCCGACTTCAAGTTTACGATTTTGCATCATGTGGGTCATAAACACAGGTTCACGATCGTGAACACAGGGTTCCCGATCGTGAACAGCCGGTGAAACATTAACCATTAACGATCGATTTTTGTGGTTTGCGATTTTTTACCAATTTTGCGAAATCCGATTTTTCAAATTGTAAAATCGATTTAAGTGGATCGAAAAGCTAGAATCTAGATTACCCCCTTTCAAGTTTTTATTCCGGTAATTAGTTAAAACATAGGTGGCTCGTGATACCACTATTGGTAATATAACGATTTATCAATTTTAACACGAGTACGCAGCGGATTAATCCTATGAATTATACTAACTAACCGGATAGAGTCATGTACCTTGTTAGCTCGGCAAGACTTGATCTTCTTGGAGGATTTGATGTAAATCCCTCTACGATTGCACACACGACACACCAATGCTATGTGCTAGCAAGACTCACGAGCTTCTTCTTCTTCTTGGTCACACCACAAAATTCGAACTCAATAAGGTTTAGGGAACCTTGGCCGAATTTAGAAGAGGGAGAGGAGGAGGAGAGAATTAGGGTTTAGGTTCTCTAATCTCTTGGATTAAAGGAATCCCTAAAACCCTTAACATAGGGGTTCTATTTATAGGGATTAGATGACTTGGTGAACAAGACTAGGGTTTCCTAAACCCCCCATGGGCTTCACGAATTTGTTTAAATTCGTACAAGCCATATGGGCTCCAACCAACTTGTCATTTAAATCATCTAGCCCAATTCTCTTTAATTAACAACTAATGGTCCGTTAACAATTAACTATTAGTTTTAATTAATTTCTCCTCAATAATTCGTGATAAATATTAATTAACTATTAATTAATATTAATACATTTGGTGTCGAGACGTGTGACCCCGTAGGCTTAAATAATTTCCAGACATACGCTTACTATTACATGATCATATCCCTACAATACCTATAGCGACAACATGTTGTCGAGAAAGGTATAAAAAATGTAGTCGGGAATAGTCTAGTTTCTTGTAGTGGGAGAAACCAAAACTCAGTCATATTTGAGTTTTTGATTGTATTGCTTATGCAAAGAAGTTAAGGGGACTAACGAAGATGAGTGATCGAAGAAAGGCACTTGTGAATTTGGGAATGAAAGAAGGGAGCAAGGCTTACCGGTTACTTTATGTTGAAACGATGAAGATAATTGTGGCCAGAGATGTGGTGTTCAACGAACAAATGAAGTGGAAGTGGGAAAATTCTCGAGTTAACAGTGGCATATCTTCACTTGGTTGGACCGGGATGTGGGAATGTGAACAAACCGAATTTCACAATCTGTGGACCCGGGTCAGATGTCAAACCCAGCTCACAGTGAATCCTCAACTCATGGTATAAGCCATAAATCACCAATTTATGTTAACTCACCAGTAGTTGATAGAGTTTCAACTGGAGGGAGTTTCAGTGGCGCGAATTCGAGCAACTCACAATCAAACACGAGTCACAATAATGATACTTTCCGTTTGATGATACACCGATTCAAGGTTTTCGATCGGTTGGTACGCTTTTTGGAAAAACAGAGTAGATGACGGATGGACAGGTAAAAGACATGTATATCAGAGAGCAATAATTGGTCTTAGTTGATGATGAACCAGAGACGTACGAAGAGGCTAAGATAGATTTAGCCTGGTTAAATGCAATGAAGATTGAAATGGCTTCGATTTGAAAAAAATAACACTTGGATTTAACCAATTTGCCTCCTAATCATAAGGCAATTAGGCTAAAGTGGGTGTTCAAGCTGAAACGAGATGCCAGTGGTAAAGTGATAAAGCACAATGCTTGATTGGTCACCAAGGGATACGCGCAGCAGAAGGGAATTGATTTTGAGGATGCATTCGCTCCGGTGGCACGACTAGAAACCATGAGGCTGCTTTTAGCAATTGTTGTGAAAGAGGGTTGGCTTATGCATCATCTTGATGTCAAGTCGGCTTTTCTCAATGGCGAGTTGAAGGAAGAAGTGTACGTGACACAACCTGTTGGTTTCGAGGTAAAAGGTAAAGAGCATATGGCCCTCTATGGTTTGAAGAGGCCCCAAGAGCGTGGAATGTCCGGTTGGATAAAGCACTAAAGAAGATTGGATTTGTGAAGAGTACACATGAACAAGCTGTTTACAAGGTAGACAAATCTGATTTCATCATTATCCTAGGGGTCTATGTTGATGATTTGATAGTTATCAGGTCAAAAGAAGACAAGATCACAGTATTCAAGGAAAGAATGAAGAAAATGTTTGACAAGAGTGATCTTGGATTACTCACATATTATCTTGGTATTGAGGTTGGTCAAGTCAAAGAAGGTATTGTGATAAAGCAGGAGGCTTATGCAAGAAATATTTTGAAGATGGCTAGAATGTTTAATTGTAATCCAACTCAATATCGAATGGAGTCAAGACTGCAACTAACTAAATATGAGGATGGAAAATCGATTGATCTTACTATGTATAGAAGGATCATAGGAACTTTGAGGTATTTGCTTCACACTCGTCCTGATTTGAGTTATGTAGTTGGTGTAGTAAGCAAATATATGCAAACACCAAAGGAGAATCACCTTGTAGTAGTAGTAAAACATATTTTGAGGTATATCAAGGGAACAACTGGAAATGGTTCGGTGTATCACAAAGGAGGAAATGGTGGAATACTAGGCTACAGTGACAGCAGTTATGGGACAGATGTTAAAAATGAGGGCCCCATCTATGATATTCCTACCGCCACAAAAGCCATTTGAGGTTTGAAAATGACCGACGCTATTGCCACTTTCATTCGATTGGCGAGCGCCTTTGAAATCATTTTTTGGTAGGCATCCCACGAGGCTAATTTGCCAATAATCACTAAATGATTGTGGGTCTTTACATTTAGCAATAAGATGAATAAACGCCGTGCCACACCAGTTCCCCAACTTCCCATCTTCAAAAAAGTGATAAAAAGCACGCCCAAAGTTATTTTCAAACACATCCCAACTTCCCATCTTCAAGGAGACGGATTCTACCTTTCTCCCACTAATCCATTAGACTATTCGACTACATCGATGAGGCAACCTCTAACTCCATTTTAGAACAAAAATCCTGCAACTCTTTTTGTTCCCTATCCTCCTGTCCCTTAATGATATTCCTCCACTTCTTTAAATCTCTTTTAATGCTTCTCAATTTACTCATTAAATACACATCAGGGCGCATGGAACTATCACCCAACACTTTGGACGCTCCATCTCTAACAATCCGATCAATATCCGGATGATCTAACCAAGACGAATAAAACTGGAATGGAGTGGGACCAAAATCGACGGCTAAATGTTTAAGAAGAATCGGGTTGTGGTCGGACCACAGTCTTGGGCAGGAGCAGAGCTATGCCCAACTCAGGGGTAGCGCCCGCTACCCCTGAACTTTTCCGGCAATGTGTAATTTTTTTTAGGTTTTCGGTATTTCGCTACCACTGAAACGAATTTTCCGCTACCCCTAAAAATATATTACGCTACCCATCCAAGTTTTTTATGATTTCTATTTAAATCCCAAGATGAAAATATGATCAAAACGCCTGTTAATTACCTAAAACCAAACAATTATCAAGTTTGTGCACATTAAAATAAAACTTGTAAGTAGGGGATGTATTATGTAATTATGTTAAACTAATATAAGTCAAACAATATGACATATTTTGGCCTCAACTTTAACTTTATACATTTTCGGACAGAAAATTCTGATGCATTTTTAGTGAAGGACTTTTGTCTAAAATAAAAAAGTTTCGCCGACCCCAGGTAGGGGCTCCGCCCCTTGGACCCCGCTTCTCTCGGGGCGCTGCCCCCGGACCGCGTTAGTCCTAAAAAAAAAAATTTGAACGCTACCCCTGAAAAAAATTCCCTGGATCTGCCCCTGGTCTTGAGAGCGCGATTATGGAAGCCGAAGGCCACCGATCGAACGCCTGTTTACACACCAAAAAACGATCCAATTTGTTGTAACTTTTTTACCAGAAGCACCATCCCCTCTATCTTGATTTTTACCGGAACCCGTTCTAGCATCCCTTTATCCTTAACCAAAAGAATCTCCACTCTTCGTCTTCCTTGTTGAAAGAAACACGTCAACTACCCTACCGAATCGCTCACATTTGCCCCTCAGTTTCCAAACGGGACAGTTCGCCAGTAAATTAGAAATGAAAAACGATGTAACGTCCTTCCATTCCCATCTTCTTGGATGCTTCCGTTCATTATCTTTTCTTCTCCTCCCGATGACATCTGTCCATTTTTGCTCTACCGTCGTCGCCGTCTCACTAAAATGTGGGTTAAGTGTGAGCTGGGAGAAGATCTATTTGTTTATCATGTCATTAATTAGTCATTAATAAAGGAAATTAATATATATATATATATGTGTGTGTGTATTAAGGAGAGTGTGGTATACATATATAGACGTGAGAGAGGGGGAGATATAGTTTTTTAACGGTAAATTTGTATCACTAACAGGGGCATTACCCATCCACTCGATCATTCATTACAGCGATTAATTTGGATGAATTTTTGAAGGTGACCAAAATTGAGAAAAAAAACCAAAGGTGAGGCCCTTAAATTGATTATTTTTTTAAAATTGGACTAAAAGTGAGAAAACAGGTAATCCTCAAGAACCAAAAACGAAGTCAACTCTTTTTTTGTCACAGATGGGAGTTAAACCCAAGACCTCCCACATTTTAATGTCTTCAAGTACTTCACCTTAGAAAATTGAGATATGAATCATTGGTAGGGGGATAATAATTAAAAGGAGGTGGGTGAGGTTATTGTGAGAAATTTAGTTTAAATAAGAAAGATAAGAAGGAATCATAGCCATTAGAAAGAAAAAGTAAAGAAAATAAAAGAGGGAAGGGTATTTTTGACTTTTTATAAAATTTCCTCATTTTTTAAACTTTCACAACTCTTAGATACGATATAACTTTTTTTAAAAATTACACCATAAAAACGAGCGTTTTTTATCTTTAAAACGCGTATAGTGTTGCTATATAAAAATTTTAATTTTTTTTTACTCTTTCGATTGTACCAAAATGTCCAGATCATTGTGTCATTGTGTCGTTGTGTCATTGTGTCAAAATGTTCAGATCATTGTGTCATATTGTGTCAAAATGATCAGATCATTGTGTCATATGGTGTTAAAAACCGAAAAAGTAAATTTTTTAAATTTTATATATAGCAACACAATATATATTTACTTTTGACACAATGACACGATGATCTGAACATTTTGATACAATGACACAATAATCTGAACATTGTGTCAAAAATCGAAAGGGTGATTTTTATTTAAATTTTGTATATAGCAACATTATACGCGTTTTAAAGATAAAAAACGCTCGTTTTTATGGTGTAATTTTTTTAAAAAAAATAATATCGTATGTAAAAGTTATTAATGTTTAAAAAAATAGAGGACATAGATAAAAAGTCAACAAAAGTGGCTAAGACTAAAATACACCTCCTTCATTTTTTATTAGATCAAGATCCAATAGCTAAATTTCCTTCTTATCATTCTTACTCAAAACAAACTTCTCATTTGAACCCCTCCTTTCATTATAATGGTTTATTAATTGATGGTCAGAATTGTGTAGTGAATATTATTAATTAGCTAGGGTAAAAACAGGTCTAAAAATGTTGGAAATAATAAGGAAAATTGGATTAGAATAATTTCAACTATTGACCATTGGCCGGAAATAATCTCAACTATACTTATTGTTTCTGGCAATCCCAACTATTGATGTTGTTTTTTCTAATAATCCTACGGTTAACTTTTTTTTAACATCCGGTAGTTTTGATGACATGGCAGCTGACGTGGCTTATGACGTGGCAATTTTGATGACATGGAAGCTGACATGGTCTGATGATGTGGCAGCTGTCATGGCCTGATGACGTGGCAGCTTTGATGATGTGGTAGCTGACCTCATCAGGCCAAGTCATCAAAACTAACGAAGGTTAAAAAAGTTAACAGTAGGATTATTAGAAAAAACAACGTCAATAGTTGGGATTGCTAGAAACAATAAGTATAGTTGGGATTGCCAAAAACAATAAGTGTAGTTGGGATTATTCCCGGCCAATGGTCAATAGTTGAGATTATTTAAATCCAATTATCCAAATAATAATGGTTCACGTATTGTTTATAAATCTCTTAATCATAAAAGAAACATATGTATATAAAATTATAAAAGCTTAACTTTTAAAATCTTCATATTACCTTATTACCTTATATATCAAAATGAATAGCTGAGCTGTACACTGTAAATGAACTATTCCGTCCACGTGGCAACTTTGTGTAATGCCATGTGGCATTTAATTGTCTTTTATTTTTTTTAATTAACCAGATGGTTTGCAATGTTTTGTATTAAATATTTCAAGAGTTATTCAATCTTGGAAGTTGGCTGGATGGTAGGGTGGTTGTATTTTATTAGGGGGGTCTCAAGATCGAATCTTGATGTATCTTTTTATTTTTCCTTTCTGTAATTATATAATTTCTTTTTTAAATAATTCATATCACTTATTATTAGCACAGTTGTATCTTTCTCATTTGTTAGTGTGGGCGGCTGATGCTTACAACATGAAATTAAAGGACGCGTGTCCCACCACTCCACCACATGTTAAAAGCTGCAGCTTTCACCTCTTTCTTCCAAAAAAAATCTGAAGGTTGTAAAATGGCGAATAAATCTGTGGATATGGCTTTTCATCATTCACCGGAAGAACCCTCTGATTCGATTGACGTTGATGTATCCGAATCCGATTCGATTGATGTTGATGTATCCGACTACGGTTCGTGGCAGGTTATCGATCCGTCTGATTCCGACGACGGAAACTTCTCTTACGGTGACGTCACCACCACTTCCGGTCCATTTTCTTCATCGTACGAATCGCCGTCACCCTCGATCAAACCATAGTGGCGGAGGTGGGTTTTGTTGACCATGTCATGACTACAGGCTGTATTGGGGCTAATCACCTTCTTCTCTTGCAGATTGCTTTTTCGGTGAGTGTTTGTTTAACCCAAAATTCTTCGTTACTTTTATATCATTGTTTTTACTTAATTTCCGTTTGGTTTTACAGTTTGTGTTTATCTTTATGTAGGCCTTACATGTGGTTTTGTTAGCCAGTTTCTTCTGTTGGGAGTTGGGACTTCCTTTTTCTTTGCGATGTTGGCTCTAAGTAACATCTATTATTATTTGTTGTTGTTGTTGATGTTCTTACCGATTCATGCATGCTATTTGATCTTCATTTAGTGTTTTAGGATTACTTCATTAGCTGGCATTATGACTGGGTTATGTGCGTACCAACTGTTTGTATAAATGTCTTTGTGACATTGTTGTTGTTGATGACACATTATTTTGTTGAGTTGTTTCAAGCGATTGCGTGCCGCTCGGTTCTTCTTGGTTTAGTAGTAAAATTAATCTTCTTACATTAGAATTTTGATTTTAATTTATTTAGATAAGGTTTGTTTTTGTTGCATGTGGTTTGCTTTATTTTGCTAGCTACAAGTTGTTCTCTTGATTTGTTTCGATAGTTGCATATGGTTTAAGGTACTACATCTCATGATTGATTAAATGATTAAAATGATTTGTTGTTCTTATGTATAGCATTTCATCCGGCAAGTGCAATTCTTATGTATAAATCTTTGATCAGTTCTGTGTCTTTATATTGTCAATCTAATTTTGAAGTTAATACTCTTTTTCTTCATTCAATTTCAAGAAAATTGTTTTGAAATTCAAGTTGGGCGTTTATTGCCTTGATTACTTTTTCAGGTTTTGATGATCTTCGCCGACATTGATTATCTTATGGCCTTGACTCACAGGTTGCAGTCAAATCTACCACTCCTAATTGTTTTTTACTGTTTCTTGCTGCTTGATTATCCATTAGTCTGAAGTTGATTTAAACTGATGTGTGTTTTATGGATCTGTAATGCCAATGTGATGATTTTTTGTAGGCTATGATGGTTATTCATGTGTAATTGTCTCTCTCTCTCTCAAAAAGTTTGATTTCAGTTGTATACGAGAGCTCATTTTGTCTTTCAAAATCCCCGATTTCTTGGAGCAATGATGCGGCCCCGGTTGATCCACTTCAAGGTGGCTCCGGACCTGCTTGATTTTCACGCCGTCAATGTCTTCAAATTGCGTTTGTTTCCTTTTTGGTTTACTGATCGTTCTCTGTGAGTATAATTTTGTTTCTGGCTGGTAGTCGATTTACTCCAATTTATGCTTGCATGTTGCTAGGTTTTTCGATTTGCTTGGATGAGAGGGACAATTGTTTTGGAAGAGTGGTGATTATTACGGTCATAAAACAGTATCGTGCCAATTCTAAAGAAGTAATTTAATCAACATAAAATTTGATCTGATGTTGTTGTGGATGTTCTTTTCGTTCAATGCACAGGGAGCCACAATTGGCAATCTACCGGTTTTAGTAAGCCGTGTTGAGAATTACCAGCTGCATGCAGGGGCTCCTCCTCTAACGCCGGTACTTCCTTGGCTTTTTCACTAATATATTTATTATTTTAAGGTATATAATAATTTTATTGACCTCTGAATCAGAGAGGGGCACAATGTTCAAACCCAGATGCACTACAAACGGCTTAGGAAGTGGTGAGCACCATGCTTGCAAAGGGTTTTGTTCTTGGAAAAGATGCACTACAAACAGCTAAGTCGTTCTTTCTTTTCTTTTGTGTCCGGTATCGCATTGATTGTTTCGATCATTGTGTGTTTTTGATTTTGGGTTTAATTCCCATTTACTGGTTTGTGAAAAGACATCATATGGAGCTGCCAACCAACCATGAAATTAACAGCATGACCTATCTCACAGAAGAACCAAAAATGACATCGTTTGATTTTCGTGTTTGAGCTGTGTTTCTTGACTTTTAAAAGGGCTCTAAGTTATTCTGTGTATTTTAATTTACATACATTTCTATTATTATTTTTATAGTGTATTTTGATATTTTCCTATAAACTTAATAGGTGTTAATATTGTGATAAAAATTTAAATGAAAATATAACGTTTGACATTAAAATCTTATTTTTTTAAAGTTTGATGGTTAAATGAGTCACGTTAAAATCATACAGAGCTTCCAACCAACCATTAAAATATAACTGTTGCGATGGATACTATTCTATAACTGTAACTATGTTACCATTTTTGTTTAGAGGTTTTTAATACTGTTAATCACATAGCTACTATGTTGATGTTTCATTTGTTTGATCTGATTGTATTTACTGAAGATGCATCATCTTTCTGTTTCTCAGTTGTTGTTTATTTGTGCATATTACATGTTTGATAAAATGCCTATATTGATGTTTCATATATTTGGAGCCATTCCTTATGATAATGTTGTTTGATTTTTCTATTAGTTTTGAATTTTAACCTTGAGGCCACTGGTCAAATTTTGTATAGCAACTACGAAAGGACTTATTTTATTCTATTTCTATGGTACATGCGCATAACCTTGAACCGCTTGACATAAACCGTGAATGATAAACTGTAATTCATATGTGAGTTTTTCTGTCAATTTTGTACAAATCTGATCATAGTTGAACTGATAGGTAAATTGTATACTTGGACTATCTTCAACTGTTTTGTGGTTCTCATTTGACTTCATACCAATATTTATACATGAATGCACTTAAACATATGCGTAATAGCATATATTTTTTGTACTTCTTGAAGCCCTCACTGTTCATGTGGTCGTGGCAATAATGTCGTCCATAATAAGGTATGCTGTGGAGTAAAAATTCCTATATTTGTTGATGATCTGGGAAAACATATTGTGATTGAAGTATAATATTAGAATTTTAATATATTATAGGTAATAAAATTGGCTTCTAGGTTTTGTCTACTTTTGAGGCAGTGTGTATGGTGTTTGTTTAAATGTTCTGGCAGTTTTTAAAAAATAAGATGGAATACTACCCATCAACTTTTTAAAGCTAGATAAGTTTTTCAAGCAAGATGAGCTATCATAGATATGCATACTTTTGAGGTATTCATACTTATGGTCGCGTTTCTCTTTGAGTGAGCATGCTTTAAGGTGTTATATTCCACCAGTTTGAATCTATATGTATTGTAGTGAGTATGCTTTAAGGTTTTTAGTTGTGGACTGATTTCTTATAATTTTTTTTTAAATTGGCAACAAATCCTTTGAGATCAACCTCCTTATCCCATATGATAGAGGTAAGGCTTTCCTCATCTCACTTCAAACCCTATTGTTCGAGTGAGATTTTCATGCACATGTTTGTTTGTTATATAACCATTAATGATTGCGCATATATTGTGTCGCAACAGTGGCAGAGAACACTAGCTGTCAAGTTTCAATTTCCTACCTCATTGAGTTAAACGTTTGATATCATAGAGAGGGTACAAGTGGTATGACTAGGTATGTGTAGGATTTAATGAGAAAATTTTGATTCATTAACTCACAAGTTTGTCAATTTAGGTTATGCTCTATCCCAAATGAATCACAGGAGTAACATCAGATTATTATGTTTTGGGAATTAATGGGAAAATTTTATACCAATAACTTTTATTAAAAGATCAACACTTTATACTTCAAAACTGATGTGTGATAAATGACTTTGCAGATGAAGTGCAACCTTCTACAAAAAAGCTAAAGAAATAGCAAAGCCCTGCAGGTTGCGAGGAACAAGGCCTCTAATGGTACATATCAATATAATCACAATACTCGGCCTCTAAGACAATATCAAGAATACAAAAACTAAACTTTCCTATTGCAGGTACTTATTTTTGCTAGATATGCATATATTCTAAAGGCACTGGATCTAAGGATACATGAAGTAGGAACACATGTATTTTGAATATCATTTGTATCTAAGTATGTATGAAGACTAACAACTACCATTCAATGTATTTTGAATATCATTTGTATCTAGGTATGTATGAAGACTAACAACTACCATTCAATGTAAATTTTGTAACTATCATATGCAGTATGTGATGAACATGATAACACGTATAAAAACATAACGAGCATGATAGCCCATCGCAACACGTGGGCGCGCAAAATATCTATCGCTATGATTATTTTTGTACTATATGAATGTATGTTGACAAAAAGTTTCAACCCGCAGCAACGCGCGGGTCATTTTCTCGTATAATAGTATGCTAAATTTAACAAGGTTAAAAAGGATTTGAGGTAATTAGATTTGTTATTAGTGTCTAATTAATGGTTCAGATTAAATGGATGAAGAAAAAAATGATTGGGGGGGGGGGGGGGGGTTTACTATAAGCCATTTTGTTCACTTTTTATCAAGTTCTCACATTTTTAAAACTTTCATAAATTTTGCATAAGTTATTATTATTTTCTTTTAAATCACAACATAAAAACGAGCGTTTTTTTATCTTTAAAATGCGTACAGTGTTACTATATATAAAATTTTAATAGATTACACTTTGAGTTTTCTAGAGCGTCATTCTGTCTATTTGCTCGTACTTGTGTCTTTTTACTCGTCATTGTTTCTTTTTGCTTGTAATTGTGTCTTTCTTAATTTTAAAATAATAAAACGACACATTGTGTCTTACCTTCAGATCACTTTGTCTTATGTTTTAACTCATTTCGTATTATTTTATTATTGTTTTTATGTAGTAAATAAATTTATTATTGTGTTTCACATATTAAAAATATACTAATGATGTTATTTTATAATTATGTTATTTAGAATTAATATTTTTAAAAAAAACACAATACTCAACAAAAAAGACACAAATTTTTAATGACATTTAGACTACCTCCAATTATTCAATACCCGAGTGAGCATTTCTGATACAGAATTGCATCCGTACGTACTGGATTTGACAATTCAGACTTAACTCACCCTGGACCAC
The DNA here is from genome assembly GCA_039602395.1 of Deinandra increscens subsp. villosa. Taxonomy (NCBI): domain Eukaryota; kingdom Viridiplantae; phylum Streptophyta; class Magnoliopsida; order Asterales; family Asteraceae; genus Deinandra; species Deinandra increscens. The sequence continues at coordinate 36,975 of JBCNJP010000040.1, read as the reverse complement.
CAATATGGTGGAAACCCACCACGTAGCTAGGAAGACCCCCCCCCCCCCCTTGTGTTAGGTTTAATGTTGAGACCTCAAGGTCCCTAAATTCTAACCATCATCCCCATATCATGGGGCCATGAACAACAAAAAGACACAGTGATGAGTAAAAATTGACACAATGACAATCAAAAAGACACACTAATGCAATAGAAAACCTGAAAAGTATTTTTATTTTATATATAGTAACACTGTACACGTTTTAAAGAAAATAGTAAATTATTGTTTACGTCCCTGTGGTGTGTACCAAATTACCATTTAGGTCCCAAAGTTTCAATTTTGTCAATCCTGCCCCTGTGGTTTCCGACTTGTATCCAATCAAGTCCCAAACGCTAACGCCGTCTAAATTTACCGTTAAACAGTAATCACGTGCTCCACATGTGAGGGCATTTTGGTAATTTCACACATCATCTCTCCCACCTATATTATCATGGACGGGTAATTTCACACACCGTCTTGAACGGATTTCTTGATCTATATGTGATGAACATTGGTGTTTCACCAACAAACGTACCATAAAACTCTTCTTCATTTTGCAACTTTCCAGATTCTTGAAGGTACCAAACTCTCAGAGACATTTGAAAGTTTTGAGATAAACTCAGGTCAGGGTTTGAAATTGTTGAAGTTTCTTATGTCGATGTTTAGATTCGAACAAAATTTGGTCGATGAATCAGATTGTCGGGGTCGGGGATTCGAAATTAACGAGTCGGCAATTGAAGGAGTGTTTCTAGTCTTGAACGAAAATATAGGTAGGAGAGATGACGTGTGAAATTACCAAAATTCCCTCACGTGTGTAGCATGTGATTACTGTTTAACAGTAAATTTGGATGGCGTCAGTGTTTGGGACTTGATTGGATACAAGTTGGAAACCACAAGGGCATGATTGACAAAATTGAAACTTTGGGACCTAAATGGTAATTTGGTACAAACCACAGAGTACGTAAACAGTAATTTACTCTAAAGAAAAAAAACTCATTTTTATGGTGTAATTAAAAGCATTTTGTCTTGGCCACATAGGTTGTAGTTTAGTGGTAAAGAGGTAAAGCCTCTTTGGAGGGAGATCAAGGTTAAACCTTGAGAATGGTGAGATTTGATGGAAAAATAGAAAATTAGCTAATAAAAGAACATTTTGACTTTGATAAACTCATAGATTTAGGCCCCGTTTGTTTTTCTGAAGAGATTTATGTCTGAATCTGAATACCTGTGAATGTTAAGAGGTGGTTAAATGTCTGAAAACCGAATCATTAAGAGGTGGAGGCCGGATGTGGATAACTAGTCGCCGGAGACGGAGCCTAGTTGCTGAAGACAGAGCTTTAGTTGCCGGATAACGTGCGACTCTTTTTTAGGGTATAAGAGGTTCTAAGATGAACAAAAGGGTCTTGATGGTTAAGAAGTTATTATGATGTAGAACCTCTTAATAACTAGAAAAAAAAACAAACGGCTCTACATTTGAATTCGTCTGACCGAATCAGATGTAAGCTCTATTCTGTGGTTTTTTTTACAAACAGGGCCTTATACTAGTTATAACCGTTTTTATGGTAGGGAATCAATTATTCAAGCCCAACACATAACTGTTAATTAGAACTTAATAAGATAACTAAAGCTTTAAATCAGTAGAGAGCAGACTGAATGAGATTTATATAAACCTAAGAAATTAAAGGGAATACGATTAATTTTTTTTAATGTCGGCGAAATTTTATTAATTACGAATTATTTCAAGCAAGTAACTTGAAACCAAACATGAACAAATCATTACAAATAACATCATGCTTCTACAACTGAAGTTACACCATTTCTCTCATTCAAGTTCTTTTTCTCCACTTCTATTTTTGACCCACATGATCGAAGTTTAACACTTTAATCTCTTCAATGGAATACGATTAAATATTTTATTAATTCTAGATCAAGTTCATTTTATATCTAGGGTATTCCAATATTCTTTGTATCCGGAGATTTAAGAGGATACTCCGCCCCGCCAGAATACATGCCGCAAACTCCTTGTGGATTCCCATCTCCGCGTCCCATTCTAATGTATCCATCTTCTCCCCACTCCGTTCCCCATGAGTTCTTAACGATCCAATACTTCTGGCCTTCAGGAGTCTCATCATATCCCACAAGCAACATAGCGTGTGCCAGGTTCGTTCCACATGGTCCTGTATATATACCCTGAAGAAAACACCACACACAAATTGATCAATGAGTGTTTATATGTATTAAATGAATGAACAAATTGTTACATTTGAGATTTTAGTGTTCTTTAAAGTTTTACCTCTTTATAGAACATGAAACCTGGATCGCTAGAATCCATGGCGAACGACAAGGGCTGCCTAGCAACGTTTCTCATCATTTCTTCTTCGCTGTTAGGCTTTACATAGTCTTTCCCATCGACGGTTACAGCGTGGTTACCATACTGGAATGATCAAAATAAAAAATAAATAAGTGTGATGTGAGATTAACATGTTCACTTTCAAGTATCTAAAGTTTATGGGTCACTGTTGTAATTATGTTAAGTCTAAGTTTACTTAGGAGGTCAAATATGTATTTAGTGCACGGACTGTAAGTGTGAAGTTTGTATGTTCGAAAGTGACTTTGGTCAAGGGTCGTAACCCGTCATTGTGTATATATGTCGACATATGCAGATGTCGAACATAATGTGTGCATATGTATTCTTTGTTTCTAGAAGTTTATTCAATTGATTGTGTGTGAAATATGGAACCAAAGAGTTTAAGGCCATCAATATGGCATCAGAGCCAGGTTTCCACTCCCGATTGATTTCATTTTCCATCAGCATCATTCAAACTCCTTTTTGTTGATTATTCAACCGTTGATATTGACATGGGATTTAGAATACATTTCCTTGCACTGAAGACACACGGAATTCGATTCCAAGTCACAATTTCCGCAAGAACAAGAGGATTTTGGGTTTTTGTTGTTCATCGTCGGACAAGAGGAAGGAACAAGGGGTTGTTCACGAATCTAAGTTGATAACTTCAAATAGAATCCAAATCAGAATCCAAAATGCAATTTGGTCACCAATGAGACATGGAGTGTGTCGTTTGTTGCAAGAATCTGAATAAAAGAAATCAAAGTTGAGAACTTTGATCAAAACTGAATACAAGCAACCAAGAACGAGTCTGTTTTTTATCAAGTCTCGTGAACAAGAAGGAATACAAGTTTATCTATGAATTTAGAATCATCAATGAAGTCGGATAAACTTTAAAAATCATGAATCCGAATTCAAGGTTTTATCTATTACGAAATCTTGAAATTTTTTCTAGAATCTAGTCAGAACAATTCTAAATTTCTACATACTAAAGAATTTCCAAATTATAAAGTACACTGTTGTTTTTTCTAATCCATTCATAATGGAGATTTTGAAAACCATGACGGAAAACAAAAATAACAAACAAATCATTGTACAAAGAGAAACGGTGTCCTCACCCCACTTTCTATGCCAAATTTTAAAATCACTAAGCTATACGGTATGTTTAATTCGAATGACAACCATTTTAGAGGAAGATGTCATTATGGAACAGGATAGAACCGAATGAAGACACGCAAGAGGATATCAGGAAAGACAAAACCACGTGTGCGTATCTATTTCAAGCACTTTCAGAGGACATGGTGTTGCAAGTTGCGAACTGTAAAAGCACCATGGAGATTTGGGAAGCACTCAAGATGGATAATGTTGGAGTAGATAGGGTGCGGAAAGCACGCTTGCAAACACTCAAGAAAGAATTTGAGTTATTGCAGATGAAGGATGAAGAAATAATAGATTCCTTCACCGCTAAGTTAAATCAAATTGTCACAAAGGCGACCAGTTTAGGATCAGCGTTTGAATAATTTGTATTGACTCGAAAACTTCTAAATTTCGTGCCAAACAAATTTACTCAAATCATTGCAACTATTGAACAATGTCTCAATATAGGCAAAATGACTCTAGATGAACTAATGTCTCGAACCGTTTACTCAAATCATTGCAACTATCGAACAATGTCTCAGTATAGGCACAATGATTCTAGAAGAAATAATTGAATGCTTAAAGGCTATTGAAGAGAGAATAAATTTGAAGAAGGGTGGACTTGGAGAGAACCAAGATAAACTTATATTCACGATGCTTGAACCAATCAACAACAAGATCTGCATCAGTAGAGTCGAAAAGTTCAAGGAAGATGAGACATGGAAATGAAAGGAATATTTGGATGACATGGATAATAGAAATCCACAGTGGGTTGATTTGATAGCACTAGAGAAGCAGACAGAAACCACCCAAATCAACCAATAGAAGAAGCATCCAATCCTGAAGAAGATAATGAATGCATAGGTATGCATGAGGATGCTCAACATCATACCCCTCAATATAATTCAGGGACTCCTCATACTCCACAAAACTATACCCATGAGCCTAACTCATCACAAGTTGTTGCTTACAATCCTCAAAGAACCTTAGTAAGACCTTATGATCGCTCACCATTGAAAGGTTTTTTAGAGATAGCAAAGGTTACACGACGCGCTTAGATTGTAGATACACAAAGTTTGGATCTAATAAAGGAAGAGCTAAGAAGCTATAAATTAACAACTAAAGATAAGCAATGGATTAAAGCCATGGAGTTAGAGTTATAATCCATCAACAAAAACAATAAATAGAGACTAACCAACTTACCCGACGGACAGACAGCAATTGAACTCAAATCGGTACTCAAGACAAAGCGAGATGCAAATGGGAAGATTACAAAGCATAAGGTTCTCTTAGTAGAAAAATTGTATGTGCAAGAAGAAGGAACATGCTTTAACGAAGTCTTTGCACTAGTAGCATGAATAGACATTGTACGTCTTATTCTAGCACTTGCTATTTACAATGGATGAGGAGTACATAACCTAGATGTAAACTTCACAACTATGAGGCTTTGTAAAGCCAAGAACTGAGAAGAAAATATACAAGCTCTCAAAGCACTGTATCGTTTGAAACAAGCACCACGTGCATGGGATATCAAACTAGATCACATTCTAAAGACAATGAAGTTTCAGAAATGTACATTGAAACATGCAGTCTATACAAGGAGAAGCAATGTAATCAACTATATTACTTGGAGTCTATCTAGATGATCTCATAAATACTAGCACACCGAAGAAAGAAACCGATCATTTAAAATAAAAAATGGAACAAGAGTTTGAAATGAGTGACTTGGGACTTTCGCATATCATCTAGGTATAGAAGTCATCTAATCAGGGGGTGACATATCTATCAATCAAACACGATAGATCAACAAAATCCTGAAAGATGCAAACGTGCTTGAGTGTAATGAAACAAAGATTCATATGAATCTAGAACCAAACTTACAAAGACTGAAGGTGGAGATCCAGTGAATTCAACTGAATATAGAAGCATGATCAAATGTTTAAGGTATCTACTACATGCAAGACCAGACCTAAGTTACTAAGTGAATTTATTCAGCCGTTTCATGCAAGAACCAAATGAACATCATATGAAGGGAATCAAAAGAATTAAAGATCATGGAATAACCTATAAGAAGAACAAAGGGAACAAGATAATAGGCCATTGTGATAGTAGTTATAGAGTTAACAAAAAAAAGAAGAGAAAAAACTGGATTTGTATACTACTTTAGGAACTCCCCTATTACTTGGTGTACATAGAAAAAACAAAATGTGGCACTCTCATCATGTGAATGAGAATTCATAACAGCCACAACAGGTGCTTGTCAAGAACTATGGTTACAAAGATTACTCAAATAATTGCACTTATAAAGTTTATGGGTCAGTGTTGTAATTATGTAAAGTCTATGTTTACCTAGGATGTCCGTATATATTTAGTTTATGGATTATAAGTGTGAAGTAGGTACATCAGAAATTGAGAGTAATCCTTCACAATGAATATATGTCGATATATGCAGATGTCGAACATAATGTATGTATACCTACTCTTTGTTTGAAGAAGTTTATTCAATAGATTGTGTGTGGAATCAAGATCTAAAGATATATGTGTGTGTACTTGATCTATGGAATCATAAGTTTTATTTGTACCTTGTTTTTATCGCAAACACCCTTTACAGCAACATAAGGATAGCTCTCATTTGTCGCTATACCTCCATGGTCATGGACGAATTGGTATACACCGCAGACCACGCCTCCGTCACAACCATTAGATCTAGCAGCGGTATCACAGTCTAGGATTTGTTGCTCTGATAATGGTACGACTTGCCCTGTTCTAATGGCATTTATTGATTCGATTGCACCCACCGCCGCAAATGAATAACAACTTCCTGTAAATTGTTTATAAAGTGTTTGTGTTAAAAATATATGATTACAAGATTATATCATTACAAATGTATAGTTTAAGATTGCTATTTTATTGTATAAGCATATACATAGTACCAGTCTTGGTTGAATTTATATATTTAAGTTAACTATTAAAATCACTTACATTACTGAACCTCCTTGGATTATTTGATTCTTGCTTAACTGTTTTAAATTAATCAACCAAAGTGGCGTATATTGATAAATTATAACCCAAAACGATAAAAGTATGTGTAAATATAAACTGAATATAACGCAAAATGATAAATTTGTAAGTAAATGAGAGAGAAACTTCTTACCGCATTGCGCTTGATTTTTGACTGGGCCGACGACGTTCTTTTCCCTCCAATCCACCCGTGGGGGTAGGGGAGCATTCTTGTCATCAGCGGGAGGATCTGCGGGACATTTGCCGCCTGGACATTTTCCACCAGGACAGTTGCCCCCCGGACAGTTGCCGCCAGGACAGTTGCCACCCGGACAACAATTGCCACCTGGACAATTGCCACCCGGACAACAATTGTTACCAGGACAATTGCCGCCCGGACAATTACCGCCAGGACAATTTCCGCCAGGACAATTACCACCCGGACAATTGCCGCCAGGACAATTTCCACCCGGACAATTGCCGCCAGGACAATTTCCGCCTGGACAATTGCTTCCCGGACACTTTCCGTCGTCACATGAAGCTGCGGGACAATTGCCTCCTGGACAATTTCCGCCAGGACACTTTCCGTTGTCACATGAAGCTGGGGGACACGGAGCCGCAGGACAATTACCACCTGGACAACTTCCTCCAGGACAATTGCCTCCGGGACACTTTCCGTCGTCGCATGAAGCTGGGGGGCATGGAGCTGAGGGACAATTGCCGCCTGGACAACCTCCTCCAGGACAATTGCCTCCGGGACACTTTCCGTCGTCGCATGAAGCTGGGGGGCATGGAGCTGCTGGACAATTGCCGCCTGGACAACCTCCTCCTGGACAATTGCCACCGGGACACTTTCCGTCGTCGCATGAAGCTGGGGGACACGGAGCTGCGGGACAATTGCCTCCGGGACACTTTCCGTCGTCACATGAAGCTGCTGGACAATTCCCACCTGGACAATTTCCACCGGGACACTTCCCATCGTCGCATGGAGCCGGGGGAGCCGGGGGACACGGAACTGCGGGACAATTGCCACCTGGACAATTTCCTCCCGGACACTTTCCGTCGTCACATGATGCCGGAGGACACGGGGCTGCCGGACAATTACCGCCGGGACATTTTCCGTCGTTACATGAACCTGGGGGACATGGAGCTGCGGGACAATTACCACCGGGACAATTTCCTCCTGGACAATTACCACCGGGACACTTCCCATCATCACATGGAGCCGGGGGAGCCGGGGGACATGGAGCTGCAGGACAATTGCCACCTGGACACTTTCCATTGTCACATGATGCCGGGGGACACGGAGCTGCGGGACAATTACCGCCTGGACAATTTCCGTCGGGACACTTTCCGTTATCGCACGAAGCTGGGGGGCACGGAGCTGCGGGACAATTGCCGCCTGGACAATTGCCGCCGGGACACTTTCCGTTGTCACACGAAGCAGCAGGACAATTGCCACCTGGACAATTTCCGCCTGGACAATCGCCGCCAGGACACTTCCCGCCCGAACAATCGCCACCAGGACATGCGTCCGCGTCACTGTCGCCGCCAGGAGAAGGAGCAGCAGCCGCAGGACAATCGCCACCGGGAGAAGGAGCTGCAGCTGCAGGACAACCACCACCAGGACATGCAGCTGCGTCACAGCCGCCACCGGAACAAGGGGCCGCGGGACACCCGCCACCTGGACAAGCAGGACAGCCACCACCGGGACAACCTCCATCAGAACATGCGGCCGCTGGACAGCCACCACCGGGACATGCGGGACAACCGCCACCGGAACAGCCACCACCAGGACATGCGGGACAACCGCCACCGGAACAGCCACCACCAGGACATGCGGGACAACCTCCACCGGAGCAGCCACCACCAGGACATGCGGGACAACCACCACCGGGACATGCAGGACATCCGCCACCGGAACAACCACCATCAGAACTTGCGGCCGCTGGACAACCACCGCCGGGACATGCGGGACAGCTACCACCGGAACAACCGCCACCGGGACATGCGGGACAACCACCATCAGGACATGCGGCCGCCGGACAACCTCCATCAGGACATGCAGCCGCCGGACATCCACCACCGGGACACGCGGGACAGCCACCTCCCGAACAGCCACCATCAGGACATGCAGCCGCTGGACAACCACCACCGGGACAGCCGCCCCCTGGACATACCGGACATCCACCACCGGGACATCCGGCCGCGGGACAACCGCCATCAGGACATGCGGCTGCGGGACAACCGCCACCGGGACATGCGGGACAACCTCCACCAGGACAACCGCCATCAGGACATGCGGCCGCGGGACAACCACCACCGGGACATGCGGGACAACCACCACCGGGACATCCGCTGTCAGGACATGCAGCCGCCGGACAACCAC